>JAOVYX010021721.1:3654-15434 GCA_035668315.1 Drosera spatulata
TTCAGAATATTTTACCAACAATTATTTAGAGTAGTATATAAAGAGTTATGAGGTAATTAATGAAGTAAGGTCAAACTATCCGAAATAGCAAAAAATATAAATTTAAAATAATTAATTGCTATTATTGGTAAAGTTTTATAACAAAAACGTTATATCACTGAAAAGGTATGAAAGTATACTTTTCAGAATATTTTACCAACAATTATTTAGAGTAGTATATAAAGAGTTATGAGGTAATTAATGAAGTAAGGTCAAACTGTCCGAAGTAGTAGAAAATATAAATTTAAAAAAATCAACTGCTATTATTGGTAAAATTTTATGATGAAAACCTTATATCACTGAAAAGGTATGAAATCTAATATATGTAGAATTTTACGAAATAATTTTTAGAGTTGTATACAAGGAGTTATAGATTAAAATACGTCAAAATGTCATATTTGACAGAATGTAGGACACCCGTTTCAGAGGTCAGGAAGCTCGTTCCTGACGCCGGAACGTTCGTTCCAGAGGCCGGGACATCTGTTCCAGAGATCGAGACATTCGTTTCAGAGGTCGGGATGTCCGTCCCAGAGGTCCGGATACCATTTCATAACATTCTGTATCGAGAATGATCATTGACCTCAAAACAACTCTGAACACTCACAAATAGCATTAATAATTTTTTCACGAAGTACGAATAAATATGTTTTAACATCGTAATACAATCAAACAAATGCATTAAAATGTGAATCCTATCATGTTATAGGATCTGGAGACTCTGTTCATTGAGACATGAAGGACAAATTGAGCGTGTGTGTAAGGGAGTTGTAATAAGAAGATAACGTTTAGATTTGTTATGTCTGACGATGTGTATTATTATACCATGAGTATAATAATATGCATTGGAATCTTTGAACGAAATCACTAAATATGGCTAACGTAAAATACTGACTGTAACTGCTGTATGCCGTGATAAGATGATGTGTGTGTTTGTGTTATATATTGATTATTGGTATAAAGAGGACGAGTGACTAAAAGAAGTGTAAATCCATAATTGGAAAGATAACTCTGTAATATAAAACACAAAGAGTTTTGTGTTTATTTTTGAAGTTATACAGTGACTTGGTGGTAACATTCTTTCATCGACCTAGTGAGGTCGTTTTGGTATGAAGGAAACTCACCGTATGGGCTTCGCTTTGGTTGATCCCCTTTTGCGGATGTCCCTTTTGCTAAAGCTGAATAAAACTTGATAAGTTGAAATTAAATAAGTCTCGTCAAGGGTATAATTATAATACTGAGAATATCTATTGTCTGTCTTTACTGTGTTTTTGAGATGATGATTATGAAAGTCGGATTGATATAATAAGTTGTAGAGTGCTGGATTAAATGACTTAAGTGGTTATTTTCCTTTTCTTTTCTTATTGTCTTCTCTCATATAACTCCTGATAAGTAGCCGACACGTTATTGAGCTCATATGACTCACGGTTATTATTTTTCTATGTTTTTTCTTCTCTGTGTTTTCAAGAGCTAGAGACGACGTACAGATATGATATAGGTTACGGTGTTAATAGGCGTCTATTGGATTATGGTTTATAATCTAAGTAAAATATGTAATAAATGAGAAGTTTCCGCTATATTTGATAACATTATTGATTTATGTTTAAATGGATTTTATTTATTTTTATGCCTAAAAATCGATTAAGTAATTTTTGTCTAACTGGGATGTTGAAACTCAACGGCAGTGACGTTATTTGTATTATTATATCTTAATATGTTATGAAAAGTCGGGGCGTTACATGTATATAGAAAAGATTAAAGTTTTCAATTATTCTTAACTAATTGTTTTTATCCTAAGCATAATGTTTTAAGCAAAGTATTGCGTATCGTTATGCACGAAAATTAATTCCCCCTAAAAATGCATAATATAGTGCCAAGGGGTATCAATCTCACAAGGAGTTAGATAATCAGATTGAAATTATGTAGTGATTATCAAGCTAGTAAAATATTCCTAATCAATTAAGCTTAATAAAATAATAATCGATTAGGTCGATTTTTATAGTGGTTCAGTAAACAGTTTGACCTCCGTTTAAACAGCCTCAGTGATGATGGGAAGGAACCCGACACAAAATAAAGCGATGTACTCCCTGCCTCTCAATAAAATTACAACGTTGATTTAGACAATCAATAAAGTTATTCATATTAAGAATCGTTTGCGGGACGATCAAACATCGTTTTTTGTAAAATTATTGTGAAAAATTAATGATAGTTTAAGCCATATACTTCAATCTGGACCAGTGACATAATTAAAGATGAATAACAAATGTTCTTAAAATATGTGTTAAATAGTACAGTGGTGATGCAACGTAATTAAAGACAAATAACAAAACTCCTCAAAATATATGTTAAATAGTGCAGTGGTAATGCAACGTTATAATTTAATGACACGGAGAGAATATCAAATTTTTTATTTATTTTGAAAAGTTGTATCAACATATCTTTAAGATCGAAAGAATCAAACTATATCTACACAAAATAGGAAAGCAATATATATTTTTTTTTAAATCAAAAAATGAGATGATGAAAATAAGGATGGACAAAAATAAAAGGGATGATATTTATCGGTAATTCTTTTTTGCTAAGTGATATATTTGATAATTTTTCTTACAGAAAAAAAAGAAGAAAAGAAAAGATTGTCAAAGTTTGAAAAGACCATGATTTATATAGGATAATTATATTTATAGTTAATAATATATTATAATTTATTTGAATATTGATTTGATAATTTTATTTGGAAATGGACCCAGAATGTTTATTTACGAAGGGTTTATGGGCTATGTGTCTAGACACACTGTTTTGGATTGTGCGTTGCTCTATTTTCAATTGTTTTTCGATTAAAATGGCTACGACTTATTACTGTGAAACACTATATATCGAGCCCAAAAAAAAAAAAAACAATGAAGATAAGATTAAACAATAAAAACAACAATGCTCTATATTTTATGAAGAATTGTTGATAAGTACCCTTGTATAATTTTAATTACACAAAAGCATCTCATTATAATTTTATAATCAAAAAATATCCCATGATCAATTACAAAATCACTTTCCCCAAATATAAAATTTAGGTTCCAAAATTCAAATTCATAAAATAACCTAATATTACATCATATTCATTATCCTAACAAAACTATCATCAGTTATATAAGTTACTGAATTTTCTTAAAAAAAATTCATTTTTAAATCTAAAAAGTACGTCTTAACCAGTAACCATTGTCGTGCTTTGCTCATGTATTGTAACCATGAACTGCAACCATAAATATAAACATAAAGAACTTTTTGTCGACGTAGATCTTGTCAAACTCACTTACGTATTGCAACTATAAGCATAACAACCCATTGACGTAACCCCGGTCGGACTCACCCTTTGGTGTAGTACATGTCTTCTGCCTTCTTCGACACCATCCACCCTTTCGCATGATCCAATTTCGCATCTATTATGCCACCATGGATAGCTTAGGCGACAATGTGCTCAAGGTCTTGGTTATTATTCAATCTCAGTCCGTGGCGATGTCAGCGAGCGAGATACGGGAATAGGAGATGATGATGTTCTTTAGCCCGGTCTTGATGACCCTGTGTTTCAGCCGAACAACAAACTTATCAGTATGATCCCTGTTGAAGGTATCAACATGCCTCGATGCTACTCGATCAAACTCCTCCGAGGTACCAATCCGTATAGCTTAAGAATCCAACATCAAGAATAGAGATGCATTGCTAATCAGTAGAATGTCAAATAGCAAAGGGCTAAAACTCATAGGATTTATTGACGAAATTAATAGATGAAATTGAATCGATAAAAACAAAAAGAAAAACTAGAGTTAGAAAAAAAATATAATAAACATTTTTTATCATTATTTTTATTAGATGATACCCGATAATTCTTTCAATATTTTTATCTTAATTATTTATTAATATATCTAAATCTTAATTGTTATAATTATCTCAAGTATTAAATGTCAAAGTCACACTTTTTCTTATTCCCATCTATGAATCGTCTCCAAATCAATGCACTGCTCAGGTACGGACTATTTGGTCTCCAAATCCCACGAGTTCAATTCCTTGTTGCTTCGACCCTTTGATTTTGGGGTTTCAAGTTTCCTCTCATTGCCCACTTGACCCAAATTTCTTCACCAGACTGATTTCTCATCTAAGTCATCGTCGATTTCCGAGAATTCGAACCCGAATATGGAAGTGTAAGTGCTTCATCTTCTTCCCATCGAGTTTCATCCTTTTTTTTCTCATGACTTCATGTTTCTTCTGCGATGTTTGGGTAGAATTGGCAGTGCTGATTTGGGTTTGTGATCGATAATGTCGAAATGGTGAACCGGGTTTGAATAATAATCATAATTAGTTTAGTTGGCTGTCTAATGATGAAGGTTCTTGCTTGGAAAAACATTGCATTACCTTAATCGGGGATTTTGTTATCCTGAATTGAACCTATGATTAAGGCAATCTTGACACAGCAGTACTGTTTTTATGACCGGTTGTCATATTGAGGTCACCCTTTTGATCTGATGTCAATTTCTTTTTTCTTTTTCTCTTTTTTTTTTTTTGTTGAAATTTGGTGTCAAAGTTTTAGCCCAGGAGTGCATTACCATGAAGTATGCTTTGGGATTTGTGGCTGTAGAAAATGAAGATAATTGCCTTTGTGTCTTTAGATTAAAATTAAACAGAACCGTAACCCAATCCATGCTTGTGTTAGTATGTTGCTGTTAACTTTAACTTTTTAGAATGACGTGACTTTTCTTTTCCCTTTAGCTTTGTGGAAACTGAGAGAAGATGGTGGATTTAGTTTTAGTCATCTGTTTAAGGATCATGTTTGTTGGGTTAAGCGAATAGCGAATCGGATCATAACTCCCATGTTGTGCTTTTTGATGGAATTAATTCTTCCATTGACAAAGAATGATGCTGTGCTATTCTATTCCGGACTTGAATGACCCGTGAACTGTGAAGCTACACATGTAGCTTTTATTGAACTTGGTAAAATCCCCTTTATTTTGCTTGATTCTTTCTGTTTTTGGCTACTTGTTCTGATTTATTATGATTAATACTTGTACAGAGTTGCTTCAGCTCCAGGGAAGGTTCTGATTACCGGAGGATACCTTATTTTGGAGAGACCGAATTCGGGTCTTGTGCTTAGTACGAGTTCTCGGTTCTACGCTATCATCAAGCCGCTCCATGATGATATTAAGGCTGAAAGTTGGGCATGGGTAAGTGCTCGCCATTTGCCTAGATTGATTTATTGATATTACGAGTTCCATCACCAAAGGACAAGTTTAAATATTGGAATTCTTAGCAATTAACAATGACTAGGGTTAACCAACCTGGGTTGGTCTAGTGGTGTTCGACTCAACCTTCTTCTTGAAGGTCTTGGGTTCGAATCCCACTAGCCTCAAAATTCATGTTGGCCACGCCCGTTGACTTCGGTCAAAGCTTTAACCGATCCTGATGGAGGGGACGCTTTGCCAGTGTCCGAGGGATTAGTCGAGGTGCGCGCGAGCTGGCCCGGACACCCTCGTCATCAAAAAAAAAACAATGACTAGGGTTTGTCTCCTGTTGTTGAAAAGGGAATGTGGTATTAAGTATTAAACGTGTCTACGCCTTGATATGCATTGTCCAATGAACTATGAAGTGCTTTTTTAACCTGTAGACTTTTGGTTCATTAAGATGGGCAATACTTGATGATCAGTGGTATTCTACTGTTATTTCTAGAATTTATATAGATCATGTTTTCCTCCTTTTATTGGTTTCAGGCATGGATGGACTTTAAACTCTCTTCCCCTCAGCTTTCACGCGAGATTGTGTACAAAATGTCAGTAAAGAATTTGGCGATTCAATGTGTGTCATCAAGGCAAGTGGGGCTCTATCTCAGGGGTAACCTTTACCTGTAAAATGTGAACACTCTCTGCCGAGTAAGCTTTTTGGTAGAAGTGTTTTTCCTATATGAGTGTCCTTGGATATGCCAATGACACTGATCTTACAAGTATTTGTAACCTTTAAGACCATCATACTTCACCCTCTTTAACTGATGACCAACCACCACCCTTCTCAGTTTTTTTGAGTCAATAGTCCTGTTTTCGGTTACAATTACACCCGTTTGAACTTTGATTGGAGTTTGCTGAAACATGAATACTGGCACAGTTTTCAAGGCGCCATTGTGAGTCATGGCGAGGTAATAGCGCCTTGACGCCATGACGAACATGGCGACATAATGTTAATTCATATATTTGTGTATACTTATATCAAAATAACAATACACACTATATATTTGTAAATTTATATGATAGGCTCAACTCTTATGCATATTTTTGTAAGTAACATGAAGAAAATATAGCAACCTATGTAATTGGATTACAAAGTTCATATTTCATTAGTTAATTGGAGCCTCCAAGAATAAACATAAATTTATACATATAAAAATACAATGTAATACCCAAAATAGTTGTATGAATTAATGTAGGATGAGTCTCTTAGGAGTAATTCTTGGTCGCGCTATAGAAACAATTAGCACCCTGTGTATCTCGTCCATAGTCATCTTATATGTGAATTATTATTATTTTTTTTTTTCATTTTGTCTCAAAATGATATGGAATGGGATACAAATCCACCACTTATTTGAAAAAAATTCCCAAAAAAGGAAAAAAAAAATAACATGAGATGGTAAAATAACAAAATAAAAATAAAAATTGCCAAGGCGCCCAAAGCGCCCGCCATGGCCCAAAGCATGCATGGCGAGGTCATTGCGAGGTCAGGGCGTCCGTTTTATTGTAGTCAATGAAGCGAGACAGCATGGCGTTCACTCCCATGCGCTATGACGCCATGGCGACGCTTTGACAACTATGAGTACTGGTTTAGCTATTGTTCTTTCTTTCTTTTTTTTCTATGTTGACATTTATTTTATGCATTTGAGTTTTGAGTTTAGCAACTCTACTTCCGGTTAGAAACTTTGAATATGAAGCACAACGCCTAGTTCCCTTGATCTTGTTTCTTCAGTGAATCGAAGAATCCTTTTGTAGAACAAGCTGTGCAGTATGCTGTGGCAGCTGCATTTGCTAAAGTTGACAAGGATGTGTTGGAGAAAGTACTTTTGAAAGGTGATTGTAGGGTTTATTATTCTTCTCTTAGTAAACGTTGCTTGAATGCTGAAACTTATTGCTCACAGCACGGATTTAAGCCTGCAGGTCTTCACATTACAGTTCTAGGTGACAACGATTTTTATTCTTACCGTAGTCAGGTAACATATACTGTTTGTATAGAAAGTACTCTGCATGTGACAACTATGATTTATGGCCCCATTCATGAGATTGCAAGTGCTTATAGTTCTGCTTATCAAACCGTATCAACTGAGAAAGCTTGAGAAATCCTCTGAATATATCCAGTGGTTGTCTGCAGTATTTTTAGACTTAGGCTTAGAACTAGGCGTAGACAGTCAATCTACAAGTTAAAGGTTGTTATTTTCAATGGATAATTGATGCATCCTTGCTTGATGTCCGCTTCTTTGAAGCTCATACTCAAAAGGTGTGTACTGTAGGACAACCTCTGCCTATGGCCCTAGGGTCATCTCTTAAATATTTTTTATGTGCAGTAGGCGATTGCAATGGCTTGTGCCTATCTGACGCGCACTGGCTAATATTGGATCTCGTTGCATGAGAGTATTGTAGGAATAAATATGTAGGCAGATAAGATAGGCAGATAGTCCTGGGGTTCTGTTCATTTCTAGTGCTATTGTGCTCATGAATCATGATGCCCCAAAACGCATTTGACCTTTCTCTTTTTTTTTTCTTTTTCTTTTTCTTTTAATGTAATTCTGCAGTTAGAAGCTCGTGGTCTACCTCTTACACCAGAGTCACTGTCTACACTTCCTGCTTTTACATCCATTACATTCAATGCCGATGATGCGAATGGATCAAACAAAAAGCCTGAAGTTGCCAAAACTGGGCTAGGTTCATCTGCAGCAATGACAACGGCTGTTGTTGCTTCTTTGCTTCACTACCTTGGTGTGATCAAACTTCCATTATCATCCGATAATCACCTTCAAGATAGAAATACCAGTTCAAATCTTGAATTGGTTCACATCGTAGCACAAACCGCTCACTGCATTGCCCAAGGCAAGGTTGGCAGTGGATTTGATGTTAGCTCTGCTGTTTATGGCAGTCAACAATATGTCCGGTTTTCCCCGGATGTTATATCTTCTGCTCAGGTCCTTCTTGAACTCCCATTGTGGTTTTTTTTGTTATATTCTTGGCTGCTCCATTTTCTTGTAACTTGCAATATCAGCGAGAATTTTGTTGTTGAGGCGCTTCTTTTGCATGAGCACGAGTTATATTGTGTGCAATACATCTTCACACAATTTGGTAGTGTTCCCTTTGCAGCAGCACTTTGTGTTTAGATTGTTTTTAAATAATATTGTTGCTGCCCCCAATTACTCATACGATATGACAGCATCAGTACGAAGCTAACGCAAGAATGCAATAATGGAAAGGTCAAAAGCTGCAGTGAATTCCTGTAGCTTATCTTATGAGGTTAACAATCATCGTGAACCTACAGGTTTTGTGTTATCTTGTTCAAGTTCAGCAATGTTAGAAATATCTCCTTTTTTCTCCTTTCTCTTTCTCTGTTTTTTTTCTTTTTCCTATTTTTTCTCTTTTTTTTCTCCTTTTCTCCTTTTCTTTTCTTTTTTCTTTTCTTTTTTCCTTTGTGTGTGTGTGTGTGTGTGAAATAAGCAATAGGTTGCTTGATTACAATTACCACTGCTGTAGTTTATTACTTCATCCCTGGATCTCCCAACTAATGTTATACTTATGCAGGATGCTGAAAACCCTATAATGAGTTGGACTTCTTGATGATGCCCAAATTCACAGCACATGATATGCTAGTGTCTCTATATTGGTATAGAGGATCAAAAGTGGATATTAGTAACTCCAAATAATTTGCTTGAAGAATTTCGACTTTGATTATTCCTTTTAAGAGTATTAAGGATGTGAAGAATATGTGCAGGTTTCATCTGATATTGTGAAGAAAAATGTATTCTCAGATTTCATTACTTGGTATTACCAAAGAAACATCCTCATGAACCTCATCGTTCTGCTTTGTATGTATGTTACTTTTCCATGGCATATTCCTGTTCAGTGTATGCTAACCCTGTTTCAGACCGAAGTTACTTATAGCTACATCTGAATAACTAACATAGAATTGCAGCTGTTTGTTCCCATTCTCCTTAGTGAAAATCGTTTGTCTCCTATTTCCTTTCATAGAGTATCGTTGTTATAGATTCTGCAACTTCCTGTTTACTTTTTACCGTGCCTCTCCCTTATTGTGGTTTTACTGTAGGAAACTGCTTATTACTTCTTACTATATGGTGCTAAATTTATTTTTGTTGATGGCGATGAGGAGGCAATGTAAATAATTTGAGAATTATCGTATCTTTTATTTGGTTTAGAGCCATTTTATGTCGAATTGTGTCTGATTTTGATTGCAAAATGTAACAGGAGGTCTTGGTTATTTTGCAGGTTGTGCGTAATGGGTTGCCCCTTCAAGACATCATTGTTGATGTTCTAAACGGGAAATGGGACCATGAGAGGTCCAGTTTTTCCTTGCCACCTTTGATGTCTCTTGTAAGTCTTCATGAAGTCTGCTTCAAAATCAATAAACATCAACCTGTTGGGTTTGTTCCTTATTTCCGTTTTATATTGGCACGGGTGGCGTCTTTTATTGAATATGACTTGTGACTTTTAGGTTATGATTGATGTACTGTGCAATAAATCACATAACTTGTTATCTATTTTCAGCTACTCGGAGAGCCAGGAAGCGGTGGATCCTCCACACCATCAATGGTGGGAACTGTCAAGAAGTGGCAAAAATCTGAGCCTGAGAAGTCGCTTCACATCTGGAAACAATTAACTTATGCAAATTCTCTTCTCGAGCAACAGCTTAATACAGTTAAGAAATTGGCACGTGAGCATTGGGATGCATACAGGAGTATCGTCAAGAGCTGCAGTACTATTAAAGCAGAAAAGGTAAGCTTCATATTACTGATCCTCGCATAGTCGCTTATGATATGCAAAATCATATTGATGTTTCAGTTGCTGTTGTGTTCTATGATCGTGATTCCTGATATGTTGAGGCCAATTATAAAGATTCCTTGGCTTGGCGACTTTGTTATTTCATAAAGCAATATGGATCAAAGATCAGTCATGATTTCTCGTTATCAATTTTTGTCTCATTTACCAGTTTGCACTTATCATGGAGTCACATTGATGCTTATTTTGTTCAATGACAGTGGTTAAACCTAGCAGTTGGACCAAGTGAACATGCTGTTGTTGAGGCCCTATTGGGGGCAAGAGATGCTATGCTTCAGATAAGAAGTTACATGCAACAAATGGGTGAAGCTGCTGGCGTGCCTGTGAGTTTCTTCCTCTTTGTTCAGATGCTTGAGTTTATTTTCTCTAACAGTCTACCTCTATCTTTTGCTTGTCAAAACCATGAAGAAGCAGTCTGCTATAGAGAAAGATCTGTTTTTCCATATATATATATAGCAATTTTACATGTTTGTATGACCTCATCACATGATTATCCGATTGCCATGGTGGAAAAAGACTCAAGAAAATTCAAGGGATGAGATTCTATCAATCGGAATGTTTATAAAACTGGAGAATTTCTCATGTTTAAAATCTTTTTCCTGAAATTGCAGATAGAACCTGAAACACAAACGGAACTTCTTAATGCCACAATGGATCTTGATGGAGTTTTGCTTGCTGGGGTTCCTGGAGCGGGCGGTTTTGATGCTGTTTTTGCTGTCGTTTTGGGGGACTCGAGCAGCAAAATTGTTGCAGAATGGAGCTCGCGCAATGTCTTGGCATTGCTAGTTAGAGAAGATCCTCGTGGTGTACGCTTGGAGAATGGCGATCCACGAGTGGAAGGAGTTATATCTGGGATTTCTGCATCACATGTGTAGCACATTTTCATACTTTTTCCTTATTTACAAAGAAAAAGAAACACAACACACTCCTAATCTATTAATCTGTATGTACTGTGACATGGCATAAAACAAGATGGACGTTGACGCTCATTGTTGGACTATTACTAGCTGATGTTGGATGAGGTCAGCTAGCAATTCGTATCAAGGTTAAGGATCGCCTGCATACTATCGCAAGTAGGGAGTAGATTCGAATATTATCGCAACATAAATACTTCATTTTCGTGAAAATGTTGTAGTACGCAGTTGTATTCTCCCGTTAATCAGAAATGGGAAGACAAGAAAATGTATCGTACGCAAATGATATAAGCCGCTCCGAACAGCGGCAGAACCTCAGTAACTTATCGATGAAAACAAAATCACCAATGATCATTACAAGAACAGGTTTCATCCCTAAAATGATGAAAGACAGTTCGCTCCTGCACAATAATGTTGCGGTGGTAGATTCTTGAGACCAGCTTCGTATATTTGTGGCAATCGCTACACATCCTAACGTTTCTGGTGATTCTTATCGTGGTTTCCTTCGGAGTATATAGAAGTGCATATGCAATCGCTAGCTTTTGACAATGATGCTTCAGTCGCTGCCTCTTCTCCTCTTCACTGAAGTTGATCGGTATCTCGGATGTGTCCGGAGTGTAGCCTTCGAACTTTAGTTGCCACTCCATTTGGTGTATCATCTCATAGATTTCGTCGCAACGAGGGTGCGTCTTATCATGCCAGTGAAACTTATGCAATGTTCCCTGCACTTCAACGAAGCAGAACCCAGGAA
>JAOVYX010021722.1:0-15434 GCA_035668315.1 Drosera spatulata
TGATATTCTTATGGGGAAGATTTAGCTACGGAATTCCGTAGCTGAAAAGATGACATCCTATCAGCGACGGATTCCGTTGCTAAGGTTGTCAGCCTTTCAGCGACGGAATCCGTCGCTAATTATGAGGACTCCGAAATCTTCATTTTAGCGACGAAAAAGTCAATCCGTCGCTGATTTTTCTTATTTTAGCGACGGATCCGTCAATAAAACATAATTTAGCGACGAGGTTTTTAGCGACGGACTGTTTCCGTCGCTAAAATTCATTAGCGACAGATGTTTTCGTTTTAGAGACGGAAAAATTCCGTCGCTAAAACGAAGAATTTTTGTAGTAAAAGTTTCTTGCACTTTATACAAGCGAAGTTGGATTTCGATACAGTTTTAAGAGGAATGAGAACGATAGGGTTCGTGCGATCTGTTTTAAGAAAGTTGATGGTTGTCAATGGTTTGTTAAGGCTTCATTGTATTCATACAATAAGTCATTTTTTATAAAGAAGTTGAATAATGTCCACATTTGTGGACAATTGTTTTTTTCGACGGATTTAATGAAATCCATGAAGACAGAATGGCTTGTTAAGTATCTTTTGGAAATGATATGTCGTGACCCTAATTTTAATGTGAATCAGGTAAGAAATTATTTTCAAACCAACTATGGTTTGGATTTGTCATATAAAAAGTCATGGAAAACCCTAAAGAAGGCGAAGATGATGGTTAGTGGTGATTCTTTCGAGTCGCTTTTGATGTTGAAGTTATATATTCAGGCACTTATTAGTACCAATCGAGGAGGTCATATTACACTTACCACGGAAGAAGGATCAAATCTTTTTTTCTAGGGTATTTGTTTTGTTTCATGCTTCGATTGTCGGTTTCAATCATTATAGACCTTTGTTTTTTCATGACGGCACATTCTTAGAGGGTGATTTCAATGGAGTGATATTAAGAGCTACTGAAAAAGATGCAAATAAGGGTATGCATTTTTTTTCAAAAAAAATATTGTTTTCTTCTATTTTTAGTTAGGTGCCCTGTTTCTTTTAAACAGACACACTGTTTTATTTTGAACAGTGCGCCTATATAATTGAAACAGTGTGCCTTTTTACCCTTAATTCTTATAGTATTTCAAACATGAATATTATTCATATGAATTTTTTTGCAGGATTTTTTCCACTAGGATTTGTTGTATTTGATAAGGAGACGTATTCCAGTTGGTATTGGTTTCTTTTGGAGCGTCATTAAGTAATTCCTGTCGAATGAAGGATCAATTTTGTCCGTGATCGTAATCAAGACCTTTTGCAAACTTTTGCCGATGTATTTTCGGAACATCCTCTTTTCTATTGCCTTTGACGTTTGACGGATAATTTGAAAGGTAGATTCAGAGGTGCTAATATGCCGTCGTCATACAAACAGCTTATGATTGATAAGTTCCATAGTTGCGCCTATGCTATAACCGTCACTAAGTTTTATGATAAGTTGAATGAATTTCAGACTAGAGGAGGTGATATAGGTAAAGATTTTACGCCTATGCCCCTATGCCTTACGAGAGGTGGACAATCAGTTTATCAATTGATTCTCGTTATGGCGAGATGACGACCAACGCTGCAGAGTCATTCAATGATTGGCTTTTGGGCGTGAGGGAGCTTCCTATCACTTAGATGGTGGATCAGATTCGTGTCATGTTATTGAAGTGGTTCACCAATCATCAAAGCGATGCAGAACAATGGAATGAGGATGTATATCCCAGGATGTTGAAGAATTTCAATGATTTATTCAAGAAATCACTCATTTTTATGGTGAAGAGATCCTCGGAGCTCATTTTCGAAGTAATGTCGTATCCGACAGCCTCAGTAAATGTGAGAGAGAAGAGTTGCTCTTGTCGTATGTCACAGAAAAACGATTTTCCATGTTTACATGCGGTCTGTATTATTATGACTTTTTCCTGGCTCGTGAGCACTGTAATCGATCCGTATTTTTCTTTTAAAAGTTATAGGAAGCGCTATGAGGCTTTCATCCATCCTATCCCTTCATCAGTTGTTAAATAAAGCTTCATCAGTGGATGTGGAATTGGCTCCGTCTTCTTCGAGCAGGCTTATTAATAGGCCCAAAAAATGACATATTTTGTCGAGTGGTGAAGAGCCCAGGAATATGAGGTGTACGAGGTGCAAAAAGATTGATCATCACAACAAATAAAGTTATCGAGAGTCCATTTAAAGATTTTTCTATCTATATTAGGTTCTTTCCTTTGTTTTTTTTTTTTTTTTAAAAAAAAAAACACATGTTGGGTAGTATATAATGATTTTTTCATTTCTAAGGATATCATGTTATCAATTCTTGATAATGCATTGGTGTACTGTTGTGTTTTTCTTTTCTTTTTTTTTAAAAAAATAATAATAATAGACGCACTGTTGTGATAATACGGGCACACTGTTTAAATGAAACAGTGCGTCTTTATAATCTAATTAGTGCGCCTGAGTACTTTGATGATGTTAACAAATCCAAGGGTGATGTTTTTAGATTGTCGATTGTATTCATATTTCTACTTAAGTATTATTATTTGATTTATTTTGAATTTATTCATTGGTTATACTTTGCTCTTTTAAAAAAAAAAAAAAACACAAGGCGCACTGTTTGCAATTAACCAGGCCCCCAGTTTATTTTAAACAGTGTGTCATAGTAACTTAAACAGTGCGTCTGTTCATTTTAATGAGAAAATTATAAGTAAGCACAATGTTAGAGATGCAAACAACTAATTCACATTTTTTATTGCACTAAAAAGACATTATTTATATAAATCATCAAAATACACATCAGTCAAATATGTTTTCGGCTTCTTCTTCATCATCCTCCTCTTTTGCAGGCTCTTTGAATTCATATCGTAAAATCAAAGTCTCGGCCATTTTTTCTTTGTATCGCCGCATTTCTTCCAAGGTAGAATGCTCTAGAATTGATTGTCCATTTGCAAACAGATCTATCCATTGACATATGTGCACTCCATAGTCCAGATTATTTTGAGTTGCGGCCTTCTTGTTGATGTTCAATTTTGTGTTGTACTTCTCCCTTTCTTCTTCGACGATTTGCGTGCCTTCATGCTTTCTTGCCATGTCCTTGCTCAACTCTTCTACATATTCTTTCTGCACATTCAACAACATACAGAAATTAGTTGACATTATAATGCTTCATTTTACAATATCAATAGTATCTGTCAAATAATATTTGTTTCTTACGACTTTCTCGGCATCCCTTACATAGCCAACTTTTATTTTTTGGAGTTGTGATGGGTCCATGTATTTTCTTCGCTGTCGAACACCGACAATGTCCAATGGAATGCAATCCCGCTCTTTACTTCTCCGGATGAGTCCGTTGGGAAGAAATGCCACCGGCGTTGATTATTTTCCTTCATTGGTTTCATGATGGTGTTTTCTGTCCCGACTTCTCTTTTCAAAACTTCTTGCTGCATCACAATACATAATCCAATAGCAGTTTTTATTTTGTTGAATTGTTATTGAAATATAAGGAGTAAAGGCATTTCAGATAAGTATTTCAAAGTAATTTCTTACTCAACATTCCGTACTGTATAATACTATCTGGTCTTTCAATTGTGCTTCTTCCAGGATCAATGTACAAAAGTTCGATATGGCATGGTTCGTCAATGCTCCATCATTCACAATTGAATGCAGGTCTTGCATGCCGACGGCAGTCTTAAAGTTTGTCACAAGTTAGGTGAGTATCAACAAGAACCTTTCTCTGTAAGATCAATATATTATTTTGTTACTCAGTTTATGAAGGAGGCATGATAAATAAAAATAAACTAGGCACATTGTTTGAAATAAACGAGGCGCCCTGTTTGAATCATAACAAGCGCACTGTTTGAGAAATAAGAGGCGTCCTGTTATGATTATAACAGGCTTCCTGTCCTAAATTATTGTATATTTCTTTTTTAAGTAATGATAAATATAACAAAATGTAGAAATAATACAAATTTATAAGTGTTACAATAATTATTTGGGTACTTCTTCGGTCATCCTTTCATATTTTTCCCGCCCATTATCGGTCATATACTGAGTGACTTTGAGCAAATCCTTCTTCATCTTCTTCGAGGAACCATAGGTGTAGTTGCTGATTTATTTTTTGCCTCTTGCTCGTCTTTTTTTAATCTCTTTCACCATTGATCCTGAAGTGCGACTTGTTTTCTTCTTTTTTTTTTTTTTTGTTTTTTATCAACCTCTTCTTCATTGCTATACTAGGTCATCTCCGCTACTGATTTGCAGTATACCGTCATCTTTTTCCTTGTTTTCTTCCTTAACAACGGAGTTGTTTTCGAACAACATGGTTTTGTATTGCGCCACTATTTGTTTTTTCTTTTCCAATTCATCTCACAGTTTCTTGATTTCCTCCTCCTTTTCAAGCAGATCCTTTCTGATTTTTTCCCGCTCGTCATGGCCTTTTATCATCAGCTCCTTTGCACGAGTCATCTCCTCTTCATTTGTTCTCTAACTTGTGTTTCAAAATTAAGCTTGGCGTCGTTCATTTGTTTTTCTTTTTGCAGTTCTTCGATGTTGAGTACATTTCAATCGGATGTTGAGTACATTTCAATCGGATGTTCTTTCTCCGCCTTTGATTCCCTTAGCGTCTCCAACTCCAATTCGTCAGTTGAAAAAAAAAATAGGGGTAACAGTACAAAAATAGTGTGCCTGTTTAAAAAAACAGTGCACCTGACTAAAACAAACAGTACATACAGTGCGTCAATTAACAAGTGAACATTGTGGTTTTTTTGAAATAAAGTGCTTATTTTATTTTTCTCTCGTAACAATTCGTCAATTATTTTTTTATGATTCGTCAATTGCATCTCGGTTTGTTGCATCGCCTCGTCAAGTTTGCATAATTTTTCACAGGCGTCATTAGTATAAACATCAAAGACAATGCAAACTAAACAAATAAATATAAAATAGGCTTGAAGTATGTTACGTTATTTTTTATTAATTGATTTTCTGCAAGTGTATCTTCAATTTTTTTTGTTGAGCGTACCATTTTTAAAGCTGACATCCTGAAGCTGTTTCTTCATGGTTTGCAGGATTGACAACTTTTTTTGGTCCAGATGCCGTGGCAGGACATCACTTGATGCTATCTCGAGGTCTACCTCTGTTGAACTACTTGATTTGTCATCTATGCTTCTCGCCTTAAATTTGTAGTTGTTGAAATTATCATTGTCATCATTTTCTTGGTGTCATTCGAGTGTCAGCAACTCCATCCTATATACTTGTCTCTCGAGAAGAGATTGCAATGAATCTATGTGAGCCGTGTAGTCAAATGATTAAAAAAAAAAAAGTCATTAGCTTATACATTAAATCTTGCATTCGCTGCAGCTATGCTTGTTGGGAGATCATTAAGTTGTCACCTTGTAGATCGCGAAATTATCTCCGAGTATGATTTTTTTTGTTTCATTAAGTCCTCTCTAAGAACCAATACCGGATTTTTTATAAAAAAAAATTATATTAGATAAGTGAATTTTCATGAATATAACCAATTAGCATCAAACAGTGTGCCTTATGTGTAGACACAGCGTGCCTGAAATAAAACTAACATTGCTCATTAAAACAGTTCGTATGTTATGTTATAAATAGTGCGTCTTACTTAAGAAAACCATATAATTTTAAACAGTGCGTCTTCATCAAATGAAACAGTGTGCCTTACTTAAAAATAATAATGCATATAAATTCATTACGCCTTCATCAAAATAAATAGTGTGAAAGTATAGAATGTTTACCAGAATGGTGAGTAGGCATCCATTTACTAATTCCGGCTCGTATACCTTATTGTTGACGTTATCGTTGAGAGATTTCTTGAGTTTGTTGTAGATGTGCGACGTCCAGTTGAAGTCACACAATTTGTCCATATCAGCCACGTAGTTTACATACGCCCATTTCATTGATGCCTTCGATGTGGAGACAAAGAACGTGTTCATGACGTACAACACTAGCAATCTCACGGTGTCCTCATAGTCATGCGCCTGTTGACCTCTTGATGCTTCGATGACTGTTTCGCGCAACTTGGATGTCGTCCATTCTCTTGCATTTTTCTTTCCTTGGTTACGTTCTTCCGCGAATCTTCTACGCAAGAACTCACTTGGATTGATTGTTTCCAAGTCCCCATCAGTTATTTCATCTGTCCCGAATGCCAAATATGAGTTTGGTATCTAATGACGCTATGTCGAAGACTTTGTCTCCGTAAGTGAATGAACTATCTCCTTGGTTGTACTTCAATACAACCTCTCGAATGAACTTGAAGTCAAGTTTTTATCGAGACGAGACAAACAGGTTCATGAACGGGTTCATCCCATTTACAGTCCTACTAGTGAGTAAATGCGACGTTTGCAAGATAACATAGATTTCTTTCCCTTATTATAATCCACGTTCATGCTATGCTATTACAGTAGGGATTCGTCACAGGTTATGTTCTCGCATTAACCTATAAAATTTTTGAAGCGCCTCAGTCTCTCTAATTCATTCAAACACAAAAGTCTCTTCATTTGGAAAACAAATAAAACGATTCGTATCTAACATCTTAGGGACAATGCCATGAAATATCGGACAAAGATCTCGATTTTATTAATTATGGGTTGCAACTCAATAACAATTAGTAACGAATTAATGAAGTATCTTGAAAACTTAAATGTGATTGGTTTTCGTTGTCCAAACTTTAATGTGGGTAGAGCCTCAACAAATTCAACTATGCTTTACTATTTGAAATCATCTTGAAGCAGGAACCCGGTTCAATTAGACAACGTACTAGAGAATCGTAGCAATCTCACAATTTGCAATATTTACCATTGACTTTTACTATTGTAATTACATTCCCATGTCAGCTAATTGCACTTATGTTGAGGACACTAACATGAATGCATAAATAATAAGAAAAGGGCTGAGGAAAGGGAAGATAGGAGAAGTCACTTGCGTAATTTTGTTGGCACACTCTCACTCACATCCCGTTGATTTTGACTAGACTGGGACAAAAAAGTGAGGCTGATCGGTTAGATGTGGGAAGTTTTCAAACAATTGTATAACTGTTGATATATAGCTGTTCTCAATATGGTGAACGTGCATTTATGTTTTGCTAGTATGACCACACGAGCACGAGATAATAAGACAAGATTTAATTGAAGGAAGCAAAGGGTATTAAATGATTGAAATCTATATATAGGATGGGCCGAGCCTATGAGCACTCCCAACCGTTTCCCCACAATGCTCCCTATCCCTAGAATTAACGACTTCGGCCACAAGAAAAACAACTGACCCAGCGGTGTCCTCATCCCTTTCTCTCCCCCAAACAACCCCTTATTTTCATTTTCATTTTCATTTCCCAGTTTCAGGGAAGAGAAAAGGTCGTCTCTGTATAACTTTCAATTGCCACGTCAACAAAATTGCAAACGGGGTCTTCTTGTTTTCTTCAAATTTTTTTGTTTTGTTTGCTTGGTTTTGTTTGATCTAAAAACTTTTTTTTTTTTATAAAGATCTGAAATTTTCATTTTTCTTGGTAAACTATTGTGTGAACTTTTATTCCATTGATTTTGATAAAAAAAAATATATTAATTTTTTATGTTATAAGGAATCAGTATATGAAAACCGTTAGACGACTAAATTAAAAACCAAATCTGAATAGCATTGTAACACTGTAGAGTATGAATAAGGATAACATCCTTACAGGAAACTGCTACGAATGGTCTTAACCAGACTTGTTACTCCTTGTAAGTCTTCTTTTTTGACAAAAAAAACCTATTGAAAGTCTGTAGCAACATGTAAAGCTAGCCTGATATCAATTGATAAGGAATATTTTCTGAACAAACTACTTGATAGAAGTTTGATGGTAGATTAAAAGGCGAAAGTAAGTCATTTTCTTACTAACTGTGATTTAAGATGCAAAGTTCAAGCACCTATTCATCATTTTGTCTATAAGATGTTGATTAGATTATAAATTTCTAGCAGCTATAATTGAAAGATGTGAAGCTATTACATTGAGACAAACAACAACGACGACACACAAATTTAACGTAAGAAAACCTGAGGAACATCACCACAAAACGTGGTAACAAAACAATATGTGAAGAAAAGATTACAGAACATATCAAATCGTATTAAATTACAACTCAACTCATATGGATGGTTAATACATGGATTATATTTATAGATCCATAAATTTTATGATTTAAATAAATCTAATCTCGCAATCCAGGTCCGCGACACGGCCCGTATCCCTTACGCACGGCCTGTCCATGGCCGTGCTCAGAGTCTTAGCCAAAGCAGCACGCATGGTCGTGCATATGCCAACCCATGCTCAGGAACCTCAGAAAACGATCAGGCACGACCATGGTGTAAGCACATGACCCGTGCCAACCTCCAAAACGTTTTTTTTCACTGTTTAGCTCGTCCGGGACATTACATTATATTAGATAGATCGTAACCTCATACTAGGTGAGCGCATATCCGTCGTGGGTGTGAAATAGTTGACAACCTCAATAATAATATCAAAACTCGACCTTTTATAGCTGAAAATTAATTCGTTGATTTTTTTCGGGATGATATTTCATATATCAATCATATGTTCATTAACCTTCTTCTGGCTTCACCCTTTCCACCCTTGATGACCTTGTTGATCCATCACCACCATTCGTCAAGTGACTGAGCCTTGTGCTTCTGCAGGCTCATCTTCTGTAAGAGAAGTGATATAACTGATGGTGTTCGTAACAGCCCAAACCCTTAAGCCCGGCCCTATCCAACCCTTACGGATTTGATAGGGTCGGGGCCAGCCCGGCCCTTGGACTGGGGCCGAACAAGTGCTAGGATCCCATATAGAAATCCCTATAGCCGTGGCTCTTGGAATAGGGGCGTATGCCCCTTTGGATTGGGCTTCCAGGTTAATTGGAGAGGGTTATTGGAGCCGTGCATGCCCTCTAGGCCCTTTCAAAATCCAATCCATTTGATTAAAAAAATGTTATCAAATTTACTAAAAAGTTACTATTTTTTATTACAATGGTCATTGTTTATGACAAAATTATGATCGATTCATGGTTTCCAAAACTTTTGATGTTTTCCTTAAGCAATTTATATTATTTTAATGATAAACAGTCATGATTTGTCACTCCATCAATGCTTTTGGAAAATTATCTTAAAATAAATTTAAGGGTTTATTTATGAGTTTTATCAGAATGAAAAGGAAGGGAAGGAAGGCAAGGGATGAAGAGGGCTGGGATAGAACATTAACACGAATATTATCTGTGAGTTGGAAGGAAGAGAAAAATAATCATTTGATTTTATTATATTTATAAAAATTATAAATAATAAATATTGTATCTTTTATTTATTTTAACAATTATATTATTTTCAATCTATAATCCCTCACAATCCGTCCAAACTGATTTTTTTTTTAATCAATCCAATTATCTTTCCTAATTTTTTTAATCTCTCGGATAAAAACTTACAAACATTAGGAGGAATATTACTGACTTTCCTCATAGTCCCTTCCTTCCTCTCTCCCATTTAGATCTCAAAGAGGGGTCCTAAAAGTTGTTGGGTTAGGGCTAACTCGGCCACCCCTTGGGCCCTTTCGATAAGGGCTAGGCTAGGTCCAAACCATGATCCTTAAGGCAAAAAGCTCTTTGGGCCCAGAAACAAGGGCAGGGCGAGCTTTAAGGCTTCAAGGCCCTGGGCCGGTCCGGCTTCAGCCCAGACACCATTTGATATAACGGCTGCAACAAATTCACATCTGACATAAAAGATTATGCATGTCCTCCACACAGCTATTATTACACATAATCGTTGATCATCACTAACAATCTCTTTATCAAACAATCACTGCTGTGTTCTCAATTTACCCTTCAAAGCCATCCATAGGACTACAGCACATCTGGGATTGATCGCCTCGCTCTAAACAAGTTTCATCCATCGAAACATTCCTTTTGCTCATTCGGCATTTATAACCACCACCAATAAGTAACCGCATTTCCTTGACGAAGTAACTGGTTCTCATCCAGTTTATACACAATAGAATCTATGACTTTTAATAGAGAGCTCCATAACCAGCTCTACGACATACAAGATAAGAGGAAAGACAAGATCGATAAATAGAGATCAGATCTCTCTTCTCAAATGAGAAAATTCTCAATATTTTTAAGAAATAAGAACTAAACTTCCCGACGTCCTAACAAAATTTAAAAAAAGATCTTCAAAAGCCTTATTTTCTTAACTAACTAGATTCTCTCCGACTTTCCTAATTTAATTAAATAAACTAAAAGAAACAAATCTAAGAACAACTAAAAATAACTAAATTTCGAAAATACGAAAAAAAAAAGATAAAAAGAATTGAATCTTGTTGGGTCATTCTTCCCGATCAGACAAAATTCGTCCTCGAGTTTGATTGCTATAAGTTGACTTATGGCAGAATATGCGATTCTTATTCCGTTCTTGATTCTTCTTGTTTTCTTCCATATACTGTCTATAAATGATGCGGGAATCATGATCTCGAGGGGTTTCAAAACAAGTCAAGATTGAGTCTCTGTCACCCGGACATACTTTGGTGATAAGTTAATTCTTTCTTGAATAGATGACTTCTTTTTGTGCTAGATCATGATTACAATCTCCTTCAAGGAATCATCCACCTTGACTTTGGGTTCGAGTGATTCATTACCGTCATAATCATCATCTTCATTGTCACAATTATCGAAGATGGGAGTACCAAAATCTTTGAACTAAGAAACCTTGATTTTCATCTCGATATTCTGAGATGGAAATAGATCTTCAATCTAAGTGGATCGTAGTCTCCCCAAGTCAGAAATGCGAAGAAATCTAGATCTTTCTCATTTTCTTCATCGTCGGATGAAATCTCTAATTCCTTCTGTTGGGATTTGGATTGAGCAATGCATCTTGTCTTTATAAATTGCCGCTCTAGATCCCCAATCCATCTTGTTTATGTTGACGTGACTACTGAACTTCCTCTTAACACGGTCGTTTGCATAAGTGCTCGTGGGAAGCAACACTTTTTGACATTAGTCAAATTTCCAACGACCAACTCATAGTCGGTGGAAACTTAGCGATGGATAGTAAAAGTCGTCAGAAATGTCTTGCAACAGTTGGTGGGAAGTCTTCGAAAACTTTGCGATGACTAGTGGAAGGTCGTAGCCGAATTTGCGACAGCTGGCTCTAGGCACCTGGCATGCCTTTTCTTTACACTTACCATATATCTAAATATATAAATCTAACATATACCAACTAAAAAACAACATATTACAGGGATAAAAGCATATCGTTAAAAAAAGAAAAGTATTTCAGCGAAATAAAGTTTTTATGACGGAATTAATCGATCTCAATTTTTTCAATTTAACAACAGATCCGTCTCTAAAAATATATCAAAAAAAAAAAAGAAAAAATATTACAACAGAAAATTCAACATTTATCGCAAAAAGATTTTGATAAATTTTAAATTTAACGATGATCCCTTCTGGTAACTACGGAACAACATTTTCCACAGTAGCTGCACTAATGGTGGAAAGGTTTGCACTATGATTAACGATGACGGCAGCTACGAGAATATCACGATCATGGTAGAAAAAGTTGGACCTTAAGACATAAGACCATCCGCAACCGTATCGTTTGTGGTTGTTGAAAAGGGGGAATTAATGATGTAAAAGTCACAAAAATGTGGTTGGTTCGATGCTCCATTGATAAGAAATATACTGATGAGGCCTCGTGCGATTTCGTTCATATGGATGCTTGCCATATGGAGTTAGGTACGCCTTGGCAGTTTGACACATGGACAATGCCTGACGGATTTCGCAACACGTATAACTTCGTGAAGGATGATGTATTTGTCACACTGGGTCCGACCAATTGGTGCAAAGAGGCCAAAAAACAAAGTGTTTGTCTAGATCAGCATTTCGGGAGGAAGTGCAAGGCGTGACTGACATCTTCGCATGTGTTAGTTTAGAGCAAATTAAAATTCTGATTTCTTGTATATACTGAGTGATATTTATATCACGATATAAATATATTTCGATCTTAATAATTATTTTTTATGTGTTTCGTTCTATATATGTTTGTTTTTTTTTTTTTTGATTTTTTAGGTTATTAAATAAAAATGAAGATTGGAGTGAAAACCCAAAAAAAACTAAAAGAGAGCTTCAGAACCATGATCTCATGCAGTAGAATTACGGTTCTGATTGGTAGGAGATTTTTCATTGAGCATTGAAACCATGGTTTGATGATATTGAGACCATGATTTTGATTCAAATTTCAAAAATTTTGAAGAATGAGATTTATTTCCCAATTAAATCTGCTGAATATCTTTATTGTTGGGAGATTTAAAAGGGAATAGTCTGTCACAAAAAAAGAAGATACATGACACATCAAAGAAAAAAATTGACGTCCGCACGAGGAGGAGAATACGAGGACGCTTCGTCGAAAAAACTCGACCTGTTGTCGGATTTCATCATCCAGTTTTCTTTATCCTCTATCTTCATGTTTTCTCTATTTTTCGTTGTGTTTCTTGATTTGATCTTGAGCTAATTTCATTTTTTACATTGTAACCGGATTGTAACAAATTCAATCTTTGTTGTCGTCGTTAGACTTTGTTTTATTTTTAATAGTTGAGTATTCAATTCTTTTCTTAATACTTTCAATTGATTAGCCACCATTTGAATGATTTTTGGATCCTATTTATTACAGGGAAAAAATTAGGGTTTATATCGTGGAATTGAATGTCGTAGGTTAAATACGTATTACAACAAAAACAAATTTTAACGACTAAGGTTTTGCGACTATTATGCGACTAAAAACTTAATCGCTAAAACCTTCCTCGCAAGTCAAATTTGACGACTAAACAAAAAAATTAAGTCGCTAAATTGACGATTAAGGAAATTT
Source organism: Drosera spatulata (assembly GCA_035668315.1). Classification (NCBI taxonomy): domain Eukaryota; kingdom Viridiplantae; phylum Streptophyta; class Magnoliopsida; order Caryophyllales; family Droseraceae; genus Drosera; species Drosera spatulata. The sequence continues at coordinate 12,897 of JAOVYX010021722.1, forward strand.
TAGTCGCTAATTTAACGACTAAAAAAAGATCTTAGTCCCTATTTATTTACGGCTAATATTATAAATTTAGTAGCAAAATTAGCGACTATTTTAAAATTTTAGTCGCTAAATTAGAGACTAAAATTACCTTAGTCGCCACTTTGACAAAAAGAAAAAAAAAAAAAAAAAACAAATCGGATGATGACATGACAGATATGTAGAACTTAATCCTAAGTGGCACACACGTTGGAGTTGAGGTGGCACCGAACCCATAATCAAGTGTCCACAAACTCATGAACTGATCAATTGTGACAAATGACACTTCTGATTATATTGTTGCAAACATATTATATGAACTTTTCAATTTGGCCACTAATCAATAAAAATAATCGTTATATTTCTGACTAATACACTATATTAGTCGCTAATATAACGACTAAAGTCATAATTTAATCGCTATATTTGTTATAAAAAATATATTGGTCGCAAAATTACAAAACTAATTTTTGTTGTTTTTTAAGAAAATTAACTTTGCGATTAATATTGATTTTGATCGTAAAATTAGCTACTAGTATTAATTTTGGTCACAAAATTAACGACTAGTATTAATTTTGATCGTAAAAATAGTTATTAAAAATATGTTACTCGTTAATTTTGAGATTAAGTTTTTTTTAGTCGCTAATTTTTCAAATAACCTTGATTTTAGTCATAAAATTCACGACTAAACTCTTATAGTAACAAATATTACGACTAAACTTATGTGGTCACACAATTTACGACTAAAATATAATTATAGTCGTTAACTTTACGACTAAAAATATAATTTAGTCATAAATTCATCCTTTTTTTTGTAGTGACGTGACGCTGATGTTGTATGCGTGACTTGCGTAGTCGTTACATGAGAATCCATCAATTGTAATAATTTCTTATAAGGTTAATGCACATAGGGATATGATGTATTAGATTTTAAAGAAAATTTTCTATCGATCTTGGGAGGGACTTTAAGATAATTTTGGGAGTCACGACTATCAATCTTGAAATTAATTAAGACTAACTACAGACAAAGGATTGAATCTGAAGCAAATGCAATGAAATCGAACGTCCTAGAAGTTTAATATTATCGAATCCCATCATCTTAGGTGTTAGCAATTTATTTCATCATTCTATTTTAATTTATCTTAAAATTTATCAACCATAGCTAGTTTTATCTCATTCAATTTAAGTAAAATACCAATTTTATTTACAATTATAGTCTATATGGGATTATAATCTATTCGCTATTATATTAATTGTTAACGATTTGGGTACACTTGCTTATATACTTTTTATGACCAGCGCGGGCTCCACCGTTGTTGGAGTTTTCAGAAGTTTTGCTAGAAGAGCTGCCGTCAGGTTTGTCACCTATGCGTGATAATCAGTACTGCATTGATTTTGAGCTAGGAGCCAAATATTCAGAATTAACCAGCCAACATAGTGAGCCCGAAGGAGCATAAGAAACATCAGAGGCGCATGTGAAAGCTTATGGAGAAGGGTCTGGTCCGAGAGAGTATGAGCCCGTGCATAGATCCCTTTTTATTAGTTCCAAAGAAAGATGGGACGCAGAAAATGCACATAGATAGCATAATAGTCAATAAGATCACCATCAAATATAGGTTTTTCATCCCTCAATTTCATGACCTTATTGATTAGTTGCTAGTGCTATTGTCTTTTCGAAGATCGATTTGCACAGTGGGTACCAACAGATCCGGATGCGGATTAGAGATGAGTGGAAACGACTGTCAAAACAAGAGACGGTTTGCAAGAGTGGATGGTGATGTCGTTCGGCCTTTCTAATGTGCCGAGCACGTATATTCATGAGATTGATGAATCAGATTTTTCTGCACATTCATTGACAACATGAGATTGTCGTAGTGTATTTTGATGATATTTTGGTATACAACAAATTAATTGAGCAGCATTTATCACATTGCATGAGATTTTCGCCGTCCTACAAGAACAACAGCTTTGATACGAACTAACGCCAAATACGATTTTGATATCGTGATTGAAAAGGATACGGAATAGTACAATCTAACGCGTTCTTCCTTCAACAAGGATTTTCTGTGTTCGCAATTCCAAATTGCAATCTTGAAAGCTGTTTAAATATAACTCATAAGATCTCTTTATAAGATCATAACTGATAAAGTTATGAAGCTATCACGAAAATTATGCTACCTTATTTGAAAAACATGAAAACGGCTAAACCCGATCCAAACAACCACGCAGCACATTTTAAGCCTGATTTCTTGGCCATAGTGACGAGTTTTGATCTTCACGTCCTTTTGCATGGATCGATTAAGTTTCATTGCGATCGGAGTTAGTGGCATAGGATTTCTAAAACTCATGTTGACGAAATTGCATCAAGAAGTTTAATAATCTTATCCCCAACAACATAGCCAAAGAGAACAGTCTTCCATTGTTCACGTGAATAATGGAAGACTGCGCATGCAGCAGTCATCAACAGATCATGGAGGCAACCACATGTACAGCAGGAAAACAGAGCAAAACAGCCTGTGCACA
>JAOVYX010021723.1:0-15430 GCA_035668315.1 Drosera spatulata
GGGGGAGAAAAAGATATCTCCATCAGCTTTAATATCAAGAGTTCTATTTCAAACTAAGTTGCCATAAAGAATCATGCATTGGACTAACATACCCCAGAAGATATCTTTCTGACATTCCGGACCGGTACATAGCTCCGACATGCACTAACAATAGAACAAGGCAAGGCCTTTAGAAGCCAACGACGAGAACATGAGCATCCAGTAAAAGCATAAGAAGGCCGCTTACTCATAGAAGGGTGCAAGTGATCCAACAGTAGTCTCGGAACAAAATTGCATCATGCTTCCTATACTGTTCTTATACTAAACCTTGTGCCCTAAGTGCTGTTAGCGAAGGAAACAAGAAGGAATACTCCAATGATGGAAAACCATCGCTCAAGAGCATCCCCAACAGAAAGAACCTGCAATTGCAAGCAACTTGACCAGAAGTTGACGATCTCCATATCTTACAAAAGATGGGTTTGCCCTTTGAATCAAGGTCCAGAATCTGCAGACATTAAATGCACAGTGTTATTAAGCATTTTAGTTTTACATGAACCTATATGCAAAACAAGGTAAGGTGCAAGGATATAAAATACCTATTATTTGGTCTTCTGGTGTAAAGGCCCAAAATTTCTTTAAAAAATCAGATGTAAAATTAAAATAACGCTAATATTTGGGGAATATATGCAAATTGGATAACGAATACCTGTTGTTGAAGGTTGGATGAAGGCTCAATCTTTGTAATTGTGTTTGCTTAGTGGAAGGGAAGAAAACAGAGAGAACATTGAAGAAACCATTTATCCATGTGCAGTAGCTTCATACAGAATTAATTCATTGATCAGCTAAGTTATTTAATAATTTAAACAGAATCTGTTGGATAACGAATATATGTAACTTGGTGAAGGTATATCCTTTGGTGATGAATCTTTGCAATTGTTTTAGCTTCAGAAGGGATAAAAACAGAGAGAACGTTGAAGGAAACATTTATACATGCAGTAGCTTTGTGTAGAAGTAATTTATTGAATAGATAAATAATAATAAAATAATCTGAGGGGGGAAATTGATAAATGGAAAAGAAGACAAGTCATGGTTTCCTATTCCTTCTATTGTGAGGAAGTGCATGCATGTAATGTAACAAATGTTCATGCTGCATGCCAGCCAGAGGTGATCGGTGATTGAAAGATATATATGCATACAGAAGGAGGAAGTCAATCCATCTTAGACGTCAAGTTGGCAATGGAGGAAAGCTAAGCTTCTGTTCTGGTTTGACAGACGGACAACCTTGGGTCCTACATGTTTAAAGGTCACTAACTCTTAATTCGAGAACTATAAATTAAGCTCTATATGCACGATCATCCTTTTTCCTTCCATCGTTGGGTCTTATTGATCAAACTTTTAGTGGAACTAAGCTCCCTGATTGCAGTCTTAAAACCCTCCCCAAAAATGCATCCAAAAAGCTGGACAGAAATAGTGGGATTCATATCCTCGTCAATCCTCTTCTATATGTAATTTGGAAGTTCAGGAATGAGTCAATCTTTAGACAAGTCATCAATCCATTCTATGCCATGAAAAACTCCTGTTTAGAGTGGTAGCTGATGTTTCATTTGCTAGAAGAATAACTGTTTTTGAGCCATGGGAAAGAAGAAGTGTTTTTCAAATGGAAGATCTAACCCGAGACCCAAACTGTATGCTGAACTGTTTTTTATCATTATTGTATACTCAATCTTTTTGTTTGTAATTAGAATTTTGAATCTGGCACAAATCCATATACCTAATTATGGTCCTTTTCTTCCAAATCCCTAAGGTGATCCCAATGACACAATCTTTCAAGTATCTTGGTTCAGTCATACAAGGGAATGGAGAGATTGATGACGACATAGTCCATCGCATTAGAGTAAGATGGAAAAAATGGAGAGAAGCATCAAGCGTGTTATGTGACAAGAGGATTTTTTTTAAGATTAAAAGGCAAGTATTATCGCATGGTTGTAAGGCCAGCATTATTGTATGGAGTAGAATGTTGGCCCGTGAAGAAATCTCAAGTAAACAAAATGCATGTAACAAAGATAAGAATGTTACGATGTTGTGAATCCATCATTTTGACGGGTAGTAAACGATCTAGGGGGAGATCAAAGAAGTATTGGGGTGAAATTATTAAACAGGACATGACCCAACTCGGACTAACTAGTGACATTGTCCTCATTAGGAATGTTTAGAGCGATAGGATTAGAGTTCTAGGATAGCTTTAGTGACGTTAAGGGTGATTAGGATTTATTTATTTATTTATTACTTATCCTTTTTCGTTTTTGGTTATTCATTATTGTTTATGACTTCATGTTTTTATATTTGAACATCTGAGTGAAATTTATTTAATTTTTGTTAATTGATTTAACTTTTATGTGGTTTTCAGTTTTGTTCATTTCTTTGAGGACATTAAGAAACAGTTTTTCTGTTGTTCATAACAGAGGTAAGACTGCGTACATCCCATCCTCCTCAGACCTCGTGTATGGCAGGATACCTTTGTAGTAGTAGTTGTTGTTGTTGTTTCTTCCAAATCTCCCCCAAACATCAGCCCATAAAAACAAACCATAAGGCTTCTCTAGATCAACAAGAATCTATGACAGATTCTTCTTTTGACCCTTGAATTACTGTATTTGCACATCTTCAGACCTCAGTCAAACCATTTTTCTCACCTTATTTTTCATCATGATTCATCTAAAAGTAGTCTATATTCTAGCAGCCATTATATGTCTCCTCATTTAATACTCTAATTGTGTCGTTTGCTCTAAAAATTCAGCATCTTCAGAGCTCCAAAATCTGATCAAATAACTCAGCCCACCAGGGGATACCTTCAACCTCCATTATTTTTCAAAGATTCTCTCTTACAGTATTAGCTTTATTGATCCAATTACCAGTATATAACCCTAGTTTACACACACCTATGAATCACAAAAGCGATCTGAAGTATCTGCAAGCTATAAACACAGACACAAAATAACAAAGGCTCCATGGAGATTTTTATGTGGAGAACTCAAATATCGACACAAAAGCATACGGCCATCAATACCTGATTACAATCGACTAAAAGGAGGGTAGATTACTGAAGACTTTCACTCAATGCAATGATTAAATCCTCATATGAGTACTTACTATTGATATTGCACAAATAGAAAACACAGCAACTGCAACAACTCATAGGCACAACCCAAATTTCAACATAACACAACAGAGCACTGGGCCTGCATCAGAGATAGAAAAAACTAATGTTATTTTCCCCATAAAATCAGCATAGGGATCGTTGTCCAGACTCTATGAAGTAGTTGCCAACCTCAACAATCATCATGCTTTATTTGGCCAACTCGATATTATCATGGTTGAAAAAATTTGCTCATGAACTTCCTAAGGTACCTCTTTTGAAGCAGCTTCTTTGTTTAATTATCCAATTGTTAATCCGAACTCCCAAGAAAGGTGTACTCTTCCTTGACATGCCTAAACTTCCAAAACCCATAAGTTTTGGAACATAAGTATAATTCGCAGCGCAACTTCATAATAGAACTCATCTTAACTTGAACATCTTTAACCGACCACCCACCCTTCACATATCACCTTCAACTTTCCAAATACAGCAAGGCATCCTATATCATATCATGCGAACTATTTAAGCTCACAGTGTGAGGACCTTCCATCCACAACAATCAAACCGCCACAGATGACACCACTTCGCACATACCGTCAAACGACCACCTCCCCTTGCACACCACCACCAAACAAAACCCTAAACCTTAATTCGACGAAAAAGACAAATCCAAACCGGTAGTCACCAAACCAAACCCTACTTTCCTCAATCCAATAATCCAACCACAAACACACAAAAACACCACATGACAATCACCCAGAACCCAAAAACAATAACAGAATCAACCGGATCAAAAACCCACATTTAAAACACAAATAACCACCAACCAAATACCCAATTTCAACACATCAAAATATTCCGAACCCACCAAAAAATCAGCACAAAATAAATAAGGAAACACGATCACGAACAAAAACGATTTGAATGAGGAGATTGGGAACCTGAGAGCAAACCGGCATACGCTTCGCTGGGCCGGCGGGGGGAAAGGGGAAGGTCGATTCCTGACCGCTCTTATTCTGGTCGACCAGAGCAAGTCGTAAATATCTGGTGGCCTTGGCTTTATTTGGTGTACCAATAATACCATACCAAACAAAACAACAAAACATGGCCGAACAGAAACAGGTGTAGGAGTCCTTTCACAAAAAAATAAAAAAATGATGTAGCAGTCAAAGGGAAGCAAATGGTGGTCTAGAAAAACAATGACATGATCCAAGTGAAGTGACTTCAAATTTCAGCTTGTAAAACCTTAATGAAAATTTAATTTATGTATAATTGAATATGTATTATGAGATGATCAAATATTATCAAATAAAAAAATCAAACTTCTTAAAATATTGAAAAATATTTGATTTTTTTTAATTAGATTTAAAATATAACAATCAAGCTATCTAGTTTGAAATATCAAGTCTTTTGTGTTCAGACTAATATATATAGAAAATATTATGCTTTAATCTGGACAAATTTAAATCCCACCGTTTATTTCTAGAGTTGATCATGTGGTTAATGTTAAAACCTACTAATTGAGATAATTAAATATTATAAATAACAAATATCTCAACAAATACGTATTGAATGGTGAAATTACGATGATGTTGCAATTTGAATGGATCAAAAGGAATATTTGTCAAATAAATTTGCCAATTTGTGTCTGGTTTGGGAGGGCTTATTGAACGTGTGCTATAACTTATGTGTATCTAATGATAAATAAATGGTTAAAATTAAACAACACAATTAGAATGAAAAATAAGGAGTTCTCCTTAGAGTTCTCTCTAGAGGAGCGTCCATCCCTGCTCTAGGACTTGGTTCGAAACAGATGCGACAGTATCGAAGTCCGGGGCCGGAGGTTCTATTGTGACGAGGTTTACGCACCAATCTTTGGAGGATGGAGGAGTTCGAGGATTGCGTGTTTCGACTGGGGCAAAATATCAAGTTGATTGAAGATGAGAGGGAGAGGATGGAGGTCCTCTTTGATGTGGTAGATCGTCTGGACGACTTGGTAGGTCTTAAATTGGTGGTCAATCTCTTAGCCCCTCGTCCGATCTCATTGGAAGTTCTGAAAGCTTCATTTGTCAAGGTGTGGGCAACAAGGGATATAGAAGGCAAAGGCATGGAGGAGAACTTGTTCATCTTCAAGTTTCATGTTGAGGTTGTCCATGACATCATGATAATTGCTTTCTGATCCTTTAACCTTATGAAGATGCATTGTGTTTATCATATTATAGCTTTGACCGCATTCCCATTTGGTATGAGAAGTAAAGGGTTGCCCCTAGGCTGTCTCCATTCTAGTGTGGTTAAGGTGATAGGTCACACAGTTGGTCGCATTCTTGCATTGGATGTCGATGATAGAGGTAAGGCGAAAGGTGATTACCTCAGACTAAAGGTGTAACGCCCCCGACTTTCCGCGCCGGAAGACACGTGAGCGTTATGTCGTCACGGACCCGATCCGTGACAAGGCTAAACAAACCGAATGGGTTTCAGGATACAGAAGTCAAGGAACTATAAACAGTAACCAAATACCTGTTTAGTTACAACATTTAAGCGGAAGCTATGCATATCGTTTATTACATTTAAACGATATAGACATCTGATTTGCCATAATATCCAAAGTACATGGATTCATCTATATACAAGTAAGCTCTCTTTAAGAGCCTTCAGGTGCTGCTGGGGGCATACCTGCAATTGAAAAACATAACCGTGAACTAATGAAGCTCAGCAACCTTAGGTGTATGAATTCCAATTACAGGGAACTTCCGCTAACGGCTATGGTGACCTCCGGAAGTCCCTAAAATATTTTTATATATATAAGAAAATATGGGTGCCATATCACACAATATCATTTCACATTTCTTTACATGGCTTTGTATCACTTTTAAGAGTCATTCCTTTCTTTTGCAGATAATTAGGGTTCATGTCTCGACTCAAAAGCAGCAACGACTCCAAGGATATGACCGACTCGAAGTACAGAGATAAGATAAAGTATCAATCGTCATCCAGGCTACCCAATAGATTTGGTATATTCGCACCTGCCTACTCTGCGCGTCGCCTTGCACCTCTTGTGCGCATTCAATGTGGTATCGTTTGTCAGCATTGAGATAATTTGGGGCTCCCTACAGAGAGCAACCCGTGGCCCCGCCACAACGGCGTCGAAGCCGTTGCATGCATACCAAGAGGATGGGGGATGCTCATCGCTCCCTAGCTAGTTCTCACCCGTGACGTTGACTCAAAGGATAATACAGGAGTGTAATGACTCAAACCCAAGCCACCAAGACTATTCAAAGAAACAGATGATCGCAATGGATCGAAGAAGGGACATCGTGTTCGACCTTCTCAATAAATTCAAGAAAATGACCAATGATCCAACGGATCCACAAGGGATGCTAATGCCGTACTTATCAGTTCAAGGAGACGACGTTTCTTATTTGTTTACTTTTCATTAGTTCGCATGGATAGTGTAACTATGCTCCACATCCCCTGTTCCCTTTTTATTAATCATTTAGCGGTTGCTTTCATTTATTTCCCATGAGGGTATATATATTATAAGGGTACATTCTAATTCATTTCAACCCCAAATACCCTACCACATGTCAAACGTGATCGTTTATGCACGTTTGACGATATATTTCCATGCGTATGTGTTATACATCTCAAATACGCATTTAAGTTTAAGATTTGGGGCACAAAAATGTATTTTCCCTGGCCAGAAGGCCGTCGCGGGCACGACGGTACTGTTTGGCCAAATGCTGAATTTTTCCTCGTCGCGGGCACGACGGATCTCTGGCCAGAACATGCAGAAAACCTCCCTGCCCTTCCCCGGATGGTTCAATTCGCGTTTTTAAGCATCCAAATCATTCCACACACGTCAAACACTGCATAAACACGTCCCAAAGCACGCACGGATGTGTTTGAATCGTGTGAATGAATAAAAGAGGTGTGTCGGACGAGTGAGGTTATCTCGATTATCGATGATCCTTAATACACACGATCACACGAATGGAGTCGTTGGCATCCCCTAGCTAAGATGTCGATGCTGATTCTTTTCCCGACCCGCTGCTGCCTTCGTTCTCACAGCGTCGTGGTGATGGTGACGATCGTGAAGATGGATTGCAATGATGGTATGATGATGATGATGTTGATGATGATGATGACGATGTGCTGGCTGCAAGAGGCTGGAGATGGTGGTTGCGACAGCTGATGGAGATGATGGAGATGTTGGTGCTGGTGGTTGAAGTGGAGGGGAGTGGAGGGAAAGTGAGGAGTTAGGTAAAGTGGTCGAACATCCCACGTTTCATCCCACGAAAAGACTCGTTCAGTCCATTATTCACCTAAATTTCGTAATATTAATTCATGAAAAATCTATTTGCATCGATAGATTTATTCCGTGTATGAAAGTATGACCTCCCGAGTCATAATTCATTGTTTTTGGGATTTAATCGATAGTCCTTGCGCGCAACGTTTATAACGTTATAACATTGTAATGTTATTTGTTCGTAACGTTTATTGGCGCGTTCAACAAATCATCCCAAATATTCCATCGTCATATTTGATTTAATTAATCAAATATTTTCTTAGATTTAAATATATAACCTTTAAGCACGATTTATTTTAAAATCGTTACGTTATATATTCGTTTCTAAATTTCCAAATTTATCGGGTATTACAAAAGGTGAAACTGGTCATTTCTCATCCTTTACTACGAGGTACCTTCGTTACTCTAAGAGGTGGTAAGAAGATATGGGTATTTCCCATTTTTTTCTTTCGGTGTGGAGTTATAGGTCATAGGGTCATTAAGTGTTCGGTTGAGCCTAAATAGATGTGTAAGAAAGATAACGGTCCATCTGAAAACATTATGTGAAAGATATCTTGTGATGTTTACTTCATTCGAGATATTCTTCTTTGTATATTTGTTTAGGTAGAACATCAATTGAAATATGAAATAGCTTCTCTCAAACAAGATAGGATGCCGGTGACAGCTTGCTATACGAAACTGAAAGGAATGTGTGACGAGTTGAGTAGTTACTCATCCGTTTTATCTTGTACTTGTGGAGCTGCTGAAGAGATCGTGAAAGAAAAAGAAGATGAAAAAAACACATCAATTTCTTATGGGTCTTAATAACACGGGATTTGGCATGATACGATCATAGATTATCGCAATAGAGACACTCCCGTAATTGAACAAGGTATATACAGGGTATATGCTATGGTGATACAGGAAGAGAAACGCAAGGAGATTGCACGAGTTAAGAGGATCAAAGTGAACATGTAGCCTTTGCTACTCAAGATGGGCCGAAGCACATTGGAAACAAGCCTGAAGGCGAAGAAACCCAAGTGCACATATTGTGGAAAGCTCGGACACGATGCATCCCGCTGTTTTGAGATTATTGGGGTATCCAAAGAATTGGATGGGAAGAAATCAAGGAAAAGATCATAATGGTAAGATGAGCAACTATAACGGAAAAGGCGCAAATATGCAGTATAGTAGTGAGAAGGAAACGAAGGGTTTTAAGTCTCTCACATTGCTCAAGTGCCTTGGAACAATGGAGATAATGGTTCTATATCAGTTGTATGTGGCCTTGGTGGGAAAACTATGGCTATGATGGGTAATAAATGTGATTAGCCTTTTTCCTATCTCACTTCATAACAATTCAGTCGTCTTCTTCAATTACTTGAGACATCTCCTGTCGTTAAAAAGTTATCTGATAAGTAAAGATTTATAATAGATAGCGGTGCATTTGATCACATGACGGGTTATATTAGTATCTCAGTGACGTTTAAGATATTGATCCCGTCTATGTCAGACTACCCAATGGAGAATATTCTTTGGCCACAAAAAATGGCCGTCTTCTACTATGTCTTGGTTTGATCTTGGATAAAGTTCTATTTGTGCCTAATTTGACTTGTACTTTGATCTCCGTGAGACAACTTAATGTTAACTTAGATTGCACCGTAACATTTACTAATAAGCTATGTGTGATATCAGACCATATCTCGAGGAGGTCGATTGGAGTGGGTGAGTTGCAAGATGGGGTCTAGTATTATAAACTTGTGGCAAACAAGTTAGCTTTGTTGGCACGGGACACAGACACATACCACATATGGCATTAACGTATGAGGTATCCTTCTCTTCAAGCTCTGTCTTTTATTCCTACATTAGCGAATTTTAATTTAGAAGAGCATAAAGACATGATCTGTGACACTTATTTTCGTGCCAAACAAACTCGAACTTTTTTCTTCAGAAGTGATAATAAGACATTAACCTGTTTTGCTCTCATTCATTGTGATATTTGGGGACCATATAAAATTCCATCATTTTCGGATCCTCATTATTTTTCGTCAATTGTTGATGACTTTAGTAGAGGCATATATTGGTTTATCTCCTTTGTGAAAAAGGAGATGCTAGCCGAGTTTTGATGAAATTTTATGCATTGATAAAAAAACAATTTGGGAGCATGGTTCACTGCATTAGAAGTGTCAATGGGATGGAGTTCACCTCAAATAATTTGCAAAATTTCTATAGAGAAAATAGGATTATTCATCAAACCTCATATGTTGAGATGCCACAACAAAATGGTCATGTCGAACGAAAACATAGACATATTTAGAATGTGGCTAGAGCTATTCATTTTCAAGCAAATCTTCCACTATAATTTTGGAGGGAATATATAATTGCCGCAATATATCTCATAATCAGAACTCCTACTCGCTGTTACATGAAAAATATCCCTATGAAATTATCCCCATCTTACTCTCATATAAAAGTTTTCGGTTGCTTGCGTTATGTTCATAATAAGGGATGTCGTGGAGATAAATTTAAATCTAGAAGTCGTAGATGCATTTTTGTTGGTTATCCTTGTGGAAAGAAAGGTTAGAAATTTTATGATCTGGAAAAGGGTGAGTTTTTGGGCTCATGTGATGTGGTGTTTCACAAGAAAGTGCTTCCCATACATGATGCATCTGAATCAACCTCTCACACATATAATACTTATGAAATTCATGAGTCCATACATAATGTTGAATGGGTTTCCTTTGAGACTCCACATCAGAGACATGACTTGGACAGGGGGGGGGGGGTATACAACTAAACAAATGCTCTTTATCAGGAGAGATGCAAGCAGAGAGGGCAAGTTCATTTGAGGAAGTTCCTTTACTAGTCCATGATGCTGTTGAACAAAATGAGGAGCATAGAATGGTTGTTGAAGGAGCCAAAGAATAACTTGGCCAAGAACAACGTAATAAAAGGCCACCAAAGCGTTGCGAGATTATGTTTGTCATACTATTATTTCAATATGATCCCCTTCTTCACTCCCACAATAAGACATCTCCTCAGATACTCCTTATCCTATATCTAATTTTGTTTCCTGCAATCAATTTTTTGAGTCGTAACGAGCCTTTTTGAATGCTATAACATATTGTGTTGAGCCTTGATTCTATAAGGAAGGTAGGCAGGATCATACATGACAAGAAGCGATGCGAAAGAAGATAGAGGCATTGGAGAGCACATGGACGTGAACACTGAAAACCTTGCCCTATGGCAAGAAAGGGATTGGGTGCAAATGGGTATATAAAATCAAATATCATCCCGATGGGACTGTCGAGAGGTTCAAAGCTCGATTGGTGCTCTTGGGCAATACTCAGATTGAAGGAGTAGACTATGGTGAGACTTTTATGCCCATAGCTAAAATGACTGCTTTACGTTGTTTTCTCCGTTGCAGTTGCAAAAGGATGGTCATTGCATCAAATGGACGTACATAATGCTTTCTTGTGTGGTGATTTACATGAAGAGGTATATATGCAGTTACCTTGCAGGTTGTATACAGCTACACCTAACCAAGTTTGTCGATTGCGCAAGTCTTTGTATGGACTACGCCAAGCTCCACGACCGTGGTTTGCTATACTGACAATGGCATTACGTGGGTATAGGTTTCAACAGTGTTTTGCTGGCTATTCACTTTTCACATATCTCAAAGGATCCATATTCATGGCTATTCCTATTTATGTGGATGACTTGCTTCTCGCTATACATGATATCACCTCTTATGAAGTGTTCAAAAAGTATTTGAATCGATGTTTCAAAAATCAAATCTATGAGCTTTGAAGTACTTTCTTGGTATTGGAGTCGCTCGGATTGCAGATGGCTTGTTTCTAAGTCAACGAAAGTATACATTAGACATTCTTACATAATGTGGTATGCTTGGATCGCGGCCTGTTGATATTCCGATGGAGTAGCATCATCGTTAGCCTTGGAAAATGGGAAAGATTTTCATGATCCGGCCTTACATCGATGATTGATTGGTCGGCTAATATACTTGACCATTACTCATACTGAGTTATGTTATTCCATCCATGTATTGTCTCAGTTCATGCACGCTCCAAAGGAAGAGCACTATGATGCCACGTTGCGTGATTTGTGTTATTTCAAAGTTAGTCCGAGGCAAGGGTTTCTCTTAAGTCAACGAATGATTTACAACTCTATGGTTTTTTCGATTCAGATTTTTCAAGTTGCCCTCCTATAACACGACGTTCTCTTATCAGATACTCTGTTAAGCTTGGATGATCATCTATATCTTGGAAAACCAAAAAGCAGCATACTGTGTCTCGATCATTAGTCGAGGCTGAGTATAGAGCAATGGCAACAATAACTTGTGCACTCACTTGGCTTCGGTCACTTCTGGCATCTTGGAGTTTTTCTTACTCAACCCATGTATTTATTTTGTGATAATCAAGCAGCTCTACATATCACAGCTAATCTCGTATTTCATGTAATTACAAACTAGATCGACTGTCATTACGTTCGTGTGAAGCTACTCTATCATACCGTTGAGACTTATCATGTGCGCACACAGGAACAACTTACTGAAATATTCAAGAAGGCTTTAGGTAGACAACAATTCCAACACCTTTTGCGCAAGTTAGGCATTCGTAATCCTTATGCTCTAACTTAAGGGGGAGTGTGAAAGATATCTTGTGATATTTACTTCTTCTCATTGATATTCTTCTCCGTATATTCGTTTAGGTTGAACTTCCATGTATAGAAGACAAAGAATATTTTGTAGCGAGACATGTATATAAGAACTTGGTTGTGATCATAAAACAGTAGTGAAAAATCTTTTAAGAATCTCTGCTATTTTCCTCGTTATCATCCAAATTTTATCACATTCAATAATGCACTTGGCTCAGAGCCTCTCCTTTGAAAAAGGTTTGCTCAGGGTTTATTTCTGTTCGACGGGTAGCTCCCATTGTGGGTGAAAGACAGCGGTCCAAGTATTCTAATGATGCCGACTCGGATAAAATGTATGAAGATGATGAGCTGTTGTCTGTGACAGTCCAACGAGACGATTCTTGGTCAATGATAGCGACCCAATTTCCATTGTGGAGAAGATACTGGATGAAAATCTCGAAGGGGAGGATCCTTGTTTAGGTGGTAACCAATTGATGAAGACTTGTCATCCGTAACTACCACGATGAATGGGCAAAAGAATGTTCAAATGATAGGGAAAAAAGGGAACGTATTAATAGGATGGGGACGGTTCAGTCTGATCTGGGCCCAACTGAGCCTAAGATGAAAACGCAAACTGTTACTGGGCCTTCACGGATCTCAATTCCTCCCGACATGTTTTCTCATGGACCGGACAAGGCGTTGCTTAGCCAAGTCAAAGAGGGTCAACTTAATCCGTTGGACATTCCCAAATGGAAGCGAATCCCTCGAATCATTGTCAGATGGATCAGCCTGAGTCAAAGTAGTAAACGAGTTCTAGAAGATATCACAAACTGTGTTGAAAAGCGAGAGCGATATAAACAGAGTTCTCTTGATAAAGAGTTCCTCTATGATCAAAATACTGCGGCAACCCTTGAAATGGCTTCTTGGGGGTAGCGCGAGTGATTATGACATTATTATGAAAGTATCAGGATTTAGGGAACGTCCTAACACTCCGAGCACTCAAGGATCTCCTTGGGAGAGAAATTCCCTATCTAGTCTTCTTAAGTGATACTAGATTACAGAAAAGAGACTTGGAATGGATAAAGCACAAGGTGGGTTAGGGCAGTTGATGGCAACGGAGGAGGACTGATGCTCTTGTGGGATGCTGATTTGAATGTCACTGTAAGGTTGATGGCCAACAATTTCATTGACGAGAGGATTGAACTTGATGATTTGTTCCTGAGATGGCGGTTGATAGAATTTTATAAGGAGCCAATTGCATCTAGATGTAAGGTAGCTTGGCAAACTCTGGAAGAATTGGCAGGTATGTTTCATGATTCGCGACTCTGTGGGTGCTATATATTTCAACGAAATATTTACTAACGCAGAGAAGAAAAGTGGACCGAGGGATACAAGGGGCCTCAGCTTACATGGAGTAGGAGAGTTCGAGGCGGCTGTTGCGTGTGGGAGCGACTCGACAAAGTAGTGGCAGCTTTGGATTGGTTAAATGTGTTCTCGGAATCCCAGGTATAGAATGTCCCTACTACATCTTCTGATCACTTACCAGTGATAGTCCATTGGGCTCACAAGACCGGTTCTAGATGGATCCTAAGCAAATACCTGAATAAATCCTTCTGATACGAAATTCCATGGGATAAAGATCTGGAGTGTTTGAATCTGGTCGAGAATTGTTAGATGTCGAGCGAACAGTCTGAGAATGTGGCTAGGGTGCCTAAGAAGCTTCACAAATTTGGAATTTCTTTGGCTAAGTAGGGCAGACATGAGTTTAGATCCTTGAGAATCAAGATTAAGCACCAGCATCATAAGCTTGAAAATTCGATTGTCTCCCCTTTGTCAAATGACAGCTTACATCAAATTATGGAAATCAAGTCTGATCTGGATGATTTGTTGTTAAAAAAAAAAAAAAACAAAAAAGGAGTCATACTAGGCTCAACAAGGTAAGGTAAACTGGTTTAAAGAAGGGGACACAAATTCACGTTTCTTTCACTCAAGGCATATGGTAAAGTCAAGTGGAATTTCTTGTTTCAAGTAATACAATACATAGGATTCTCGAGCCACTGGATAGCTACTGTCAGAAATTATGTTTCAACGGTGTCCTATTCCATTCTTGTAAATGGTCATCCGTCATCTGCCATTATACCGCAATGAGGGATTCGTCAAGGTAGTCCCTTCTCCCCTTATTCATTTATCATCTATGCGGAGGCTTTTTCCTTCCTTTTTCAGAAAGCATGGTTAAACAAGTAGCTCAATGGAATCCAAATATGCAGATCAGCCCCTAGAGTTAACCACTTACTCTTCGTCGACGATAGCTTAATTCTATGGAGACCTCAAGGAGAAGAAGCAGCTGCGCTCCAAAGTATTCTGTATTTCTATGAACAAGCATATGGGTAGCATATCAATAGAGAAAAATCGCCCATCTGTTTTAGTACAAATACACTTTTATATGTGAAACGGGAGTTTAAGCTGATTCTGGGTATGCGTGAAGCTACTAATATGGGGATTTACTTGGGCGGCCAAATGTTTGTGGGAGATCGAAGAAATTACTATTCTTGGGGGTTAATGATAGGATGTGGAAGGCTTTGTAAGGGTGGAACAACAAGCTTCTGTCCTTTGTAGGGAAAGAAGTTCTAGTGAAAGCAGTACTTCAAGCCATTCCGACATACATCATGTCCTGTTTTCAAATGCCTGAGTCTATGGTTGAAGATCTTCAGAATCTATGTAATAGATTCTTAAGGGTTTCGAAGGAGGGGTGTAACAAAATACATTAGATGAGTTGGTTGAAGTCGTGGGTATCGAAGTCAAGTGGTGGCCTCGAGTTTTGGGAGTTTGGTTCTTTTAATGATGCATTACTTGCCAAATAGCTGTGGCGAATTCTTATTCATCCTGAAGCCCTTGTATATAAACTGCTCAAGGCAAAGTATTTTTCGAGTTCTTCATTATTGGATTCTAGATTAGGTCATATTCCATCGTATTTATGATGTAGTTTGTTGTCTTTGAGATCGCTCCTAAGTTTAGGTTTATTCAGGGGTATTGGCGCTGGGAGATCTACCTCGATTGCTTAAGATCCCTAGATTCCTTCTCCCCAATTCAATCGTCTTCCTCAGGACATTGTGAGCATGGATCCTAATACCACTGTTGATTGGCTCGTGGAGGCCAATTACGGGCATGGGATAGAGAAAAAGTTCTGAATTCTTTCCCTTCGGAGATTGCGAGCGCCATACTTGATATCCCCATAGGCCTCTCTTTTTGGGGGATGACTGGAGGGCATGGGTGTAACGCCACGATAATTTATTGGTAATAATTACATGACGTCACTGCCGCTACAGATTTAAATCCATAGCAAGGCAAGTTTATAATAGGGTTTACAGTACAGAACACTAGAA
>JAOVYX010021724.1:0-15429 GCA_035668315.1 Drosera spatulata
GAGAGGGGTTAGGTTACCTTTGAAGCGTGTTTAACCCTAGTTTTACTTAGGGTTAAAGAATCCCTTAGAAACCCTAGCACCTTTGACAACCAAAGTCATCGTCCCGCTGTCCTGCCTTCTTCACCGTCATGTTCCCGCCGTCGTCACCGCCGGTGGCCGGAATGTCTCCGGAACGCTTCGTTAAGCCGTTTTAAAACTCGTTTACGTGCTAACTTCGATACCCATTACACCCAAGATCATCAAAACACATCATCTTTCTCTGCCACACGTTTTCACCGCTGCCCGCCGAACCTTGGCTGGAAGTTGGCCGGAATAGCTCGTTAAGGCACTTTAACGTTCGTTTACGTCCAAATCTTAAAACCAAAGGCACCCGACATCACCAAGGCACCTCACCCTACTCAGGAACTCTCTGTCATCGCTCACCACCGGTCTCTGGCCGGAAGCTAGCTGGAAGTTGGCCGGAAATGCCCTTGGAGACTTCTTCCCGACTTGTGCGTGTCATCCATGCGCATGGACCATGCTAATCCTCTCTGCATCGTTCTAGCTTGTCAAAACATTCCCCGAGTGATGGTCAGGGAGGTGGCAGCGTGTCCAAGACGATGGCTACATGAAGACGACAAGGTGAGCAAGATGAAAAACCCGCGCGCATGCTGGAAGAAAAAAACGTACATGGCCAGCTGCCTGTTCGCGTTCATGGCGGCTAGTCTTCTCGTCGTTTCCCTCTTCCTCACACGTCCATGATCATAGCGAGGAGCATCTCGTAGTTGATGGAGCATGGTGGTGGCGCGTGTTGGCCGAGTAAGGCAGAATCCCCCGCGCGCGAAGAGAATGGCTCGGCTTCTTTCTCTCCTAGATGTGCGAATTCCCGGCCCTTTTGATGATGATGAGGTGTGGTTGGTGATGTTAGTGGCGTTGGTGGTGTGTGTCGGGTTGGTGGTTGGAGTTGGTGGCCGATTCGTGCGCATAAAGCCGAGCGAGTGCTGTGTGAGGGAAGCGGGGAGAAATAAATAAAAGTGGAGGGAAAGTTTATTTCAAAAGTTTTAATCCTCGTCAGTCTATTTTTATCTCAGTTTCATAATAATAATCTTCCATTAATTAATTCGTGTCGATTTAATCGTATCAAAAACGTTAATATCGTAATCCTTTTAACGATATAACTTTCTGAGACTAAAAACCGTTACATTATAATATTATAACGTTGATTCGTTCCATATATATAACATGCGATCATAACGTTTCTCGATAATTAATTGTTGTCGATTTAATTATCCCAAATATTTTATAATAATATTTCATTCAATGATCTCAAATTTTTAGACTTAAACCTGTGTCTTAAATGTATAATAACTTTATCGATGTAACGTTCATCGTTCATAAATTTTATTTATGCGTTCGTTACATACGCTTCGTACGTATATTTTTAATCCAATATATATTTTTAAATTCGACAAATTTTTGGGTTATTACAGAAACCCTAGAACCTTTGACGCCCGAAGTCATCATCCCGCTGTCCTGCCTTCTTCACCGTCATGTCCCCACCGTCGTCACTGCCGTGGCAGGAATATGGCCGGAACGTCGTCGGAAAAGCTTCGTTAAGTCGTTTTAAAGCTCGTTTATGTACCAACTTCGGCACCCATTACATCCGATGTCATCAAAACACATCGTCTTGCTCTGCCATACGTTTTCACCGCTGTCTGCCGTACTTTGGCCGGAATTTGGTCGGAAGTTTGCCGGAAAACGCGTTAAGGCGCTTTTAAGGTTCGTCTACGTCCAAATCTTGGAACCAAAGGCACCCGAGCCTCACTCCCTTCACAATCTACCTGTCACCACCCCTCTGGACATGTTGGTAGCCGGAAAACATCGCCGGAATCTCTGGTTTCGCCTGAAAGTTGTTATTTCATGGTTGTTTCGGTTTATGCATGTTACCCTCGCGCAAGGCCATGCTAAACTTCTCTGTATCATTCTAGCTTCATCAAGACGTTCCCTAATGATCGTGGAGAGGTAGCAGCGATGTCCAAGATGATGGTGACGTGAAAACGGCGAGACGAACAAGAGGAAATCGTGCGCGGCTGCCTGCTGCTCGTTGATGATCACCATGGCCGGCAGCTTGCTCGGCGTGGTCTCCCTCACACATCGATGATCATGGCGAGAGGTGTGGAGGAGTATCGAGCATCACCGTGGTTGCCGGAGTTGGTGGTGGTGGCGCGTTGGCTGAACAAGACGGCGCGAAGGAGGCGCGCGGTTTTCCCTTTCTTTTTCCCTTGGCTGCGAACGTTTCCAGCTTATGTAGATGATGAAGACGCGGTTGGTGAGGTTGGGCTGGATGTTAGTGGCGGTGGGTGGCGGTGGGTGGCGTGTGGGTGGTGTTGGTGTAGGGTGTCGGGTATGAGTGTGGGGTGAGGAAGAAGAAACAAGGGAAAAAAAAATGGAGGGAAACTTTTAAATATGATTTGGTCTCTCGTTATATTTTCGTCAGTTTATTTTTATCTTAGTTTCGTAATATTAATCTTTCGTTAATTAATTCATGTCGATTTAATTGTATCAAAAGCATTAATATCGTATTCCTTTTAACGATATAATTTTCTGGAATTAAAAATCGTTACGTTATAATATTATAACGTTGATTCATTCGTTATATTCATTCATGCGATCATAACGTCTCTGTATAATTAATCGTTATCGATTTAATTATCCCAAATATTTCATAATAATATTTCGTTCAATGATCTCAAATTTTCAGGCTTAAACATTTGTCTCAAATGCATAATAACTTTAACGATGTAACGTTCATCGTTCATAAATTTTATTTACGTGTTCATTGCATACGCTTCTTACATATATTTTTAATCCAATATATATTTTTAAATTCGATAAATTTTTGGGTTATTACAATATATGCGATCTTTTTTGCCGTCAAGAGAGTAGCAATACCTGCTTAGTGAGAAAAGGTGCTAGTATGGCTAGATATAGATGTTTTCAACATGATATAACATGTAAATGTGCTTTCATAAATGAAGTATGAGGAAAATATATAGCGAACTATGGTAGTAGGGAGAGCATAAAAAAATGTTTAATTTTTATTAGGCTCAGAGAAGTATACTTCTGTGAAACGAACTATAAAGTATTCGGTTGAAGAGGGTGAATAGATATGTAGGATAATTGTTATGTATTTGAACATTGATAGTGAAATTTATCAATTACTAATAAATGCATAAAGTTTGAGATGGAGAATAGGGATATATTGCACATGAGGTTGACATATTATTGACATAAGATTGTCTGATGTTCAATAATTGAGATGGGCAATAGACCAACAGGATGAGCCAAAATGAGAATTATGTGGGTTGTCTCCCTTATTTAGATTATCTCTATACAATGAAGTGCTTTGTTATATCTAATACATGACAAAGTGATTATAGTCAACGATTTCATATTTTGTTCTATGCTGAGATGAAGGGTTGTTGCGAATGGAAAAACAAATTGGAAGTTACAAATGCTGAGTTAGTTACTCCTCTTGGGTTAGACATTGAGTTGGATGTCTTAATAACCGTAAGATGTTATACGCTTGGATGATAGTGATATTTTATTTTGAGGATATAAGTGTTGTATTCTCAAATATGCATTTTGGAATAAAGGTTCACTGAATCTCATAAGAGTACTCCAACTGGAGTTAAAGAACCTGTTTATTGAGCATCGAAAATATTGCTGGATGAACTGTAATAGACATCAGTCTAAATACATGTTCTATATGAATCCATGGATTGATGATCCAAGAAAAAAAAAACACAATGCGTTTTCAAGTTATGACTTTGTGATTAGAGATCATATATAATCAAGTTGGAAACGGAACTTGAGGGGCATATACTGGTGAAGATTTGATATGTTTGCAAAACTCAGATTTTAGTTATTGAATTGAAGAGACGTATATCAAATTTTGGGATATAAGAAAGGCTAAAATATTATTAGATAAGCTAGTGTTATGTTAACTACTCTTGGAAAGTATAGTGATGCATGAAACTTTGTTATTGGAGATATATAAGAAGTTGTATTGTTTATCTCATATGAGCTTCCAAAAAAGAATGGAGTACAAATTAAGTAGTGAGAACTGTGATAAATGAACAGAAAATCTTTCAGAAAGAACTTAGAGATTTCATCTTCTTAATGCAAAATATATTCACAAATATTAATAGCTAGTTTGACAAGACTATAAACTTCAGCAATAAGGAGAAAATTTTTTCATGTTCAAGAATTTCTTGAGATATTCTGAAATTAATATTTTGGAATAAAATTGAGAGCTACTTAGGTAGAGAAACGAATTATAACCTGAACTTGAGTTATAAATAAGGACTGACTGTCTTCGTGGTAAAAGAAATATAAGTTATAGTTTTCAAGGTTAATATTTGTATACAGAAGCTCAAATATATGTTATATCTTCTATTCTATTCATCCAAGATTCTAAGATTCAGTAATGACTCTAAATCAATCTTACTTGTCTTGTGCTAAATGAAATAGAGTTACATTACAGTGGTTGCTTAAGAGCAGTTAGATTAGGTTGAACTCGACATGGATCAATATCTGAACAATTATGATAATATGATGGGACAATGAGATTTCAGATTATGTCAAAAATTGGGATATCAAATCTAGCTCTGTTTGTCTTGTTTGACAACGTTATCTACGCATGATAATTGGGTCATTTCGGATATCAGCATGTTCACGGAGATTATATCTTTCATCAAAGAGAAATACAATGCATCCGATGATCAAGCTAGTGGTGAAGTCCTTCCTTGGAGTGTTGTTTGTAATGGCTTTCTATTTTGCGCTCATTGGTAGAGTGATCAGAATCATACCATTTTTTTCGCTATGTCTGAGGAATTGGATGCTGTGACGCGATATGTCATGATACCCGTTATATTAGTGTTAGGACCTATATGTTTGATCTTATGCTGTAGCACGTAGGGATGAGGCTGTAAGATTATGGTATGCGATATTAATAAAATTTCACATTTTGATGGTTACAAACAGAAATGAAATAGGAAGATTAGACGACGATGGATAAAAAAACACGCACAGCTTTACAACAAGACAACAGGATGAACCGATAACAGGATGGAATTTATGAAGCAATTTTTGAATTTCTGCAAGGACAAAGACATTGTGATGCATCGTACAGTTACTTACACACCTCAGCAGAATGGGATAGTAGGACGCATGGACTGGACGCTCATGAAACCCGCTCAGTGCATATTGATTAGAGTCGGACTGAAGGAGAGGTTTTGGGTTGAAACTGTGATGACGACCTATTATTTGGTAAACAGGTCAGCTTCCTCGTTATTATCTATGAAGACACCTTATGAGGCTTTGTAACGCCTCAATTTTCACGTTGGATAACACGTGAGCGTTATGTCATCACAGACCAAATCCGTGACAAGGCTAAGTAAACCAAATGGGTTTAGAGATATAGAAATCAAAAGACTATAAACGATAGTCATGTTAGTAGCTTACGATTTCGAATACCTGTTTATGTTACAGCAGTGGTACGAAAAATAGTACAGATCAAATGTTATATTTGGCAAAATAGAAGTCTGATATGATATGATAACCAAAAGCATGTGAGACTATCTTCGTGAATGCAAGCTCACACTATGACTCCAGAGGTAGCCGAGGACATACCTGCAGATGAAACATATAACCGTGGGCAAAAACAGCTCAGCAACCTAAGGTGTCTGAATTTCATTTACAGGGGGCTCTCGTCAACGGCTATGGCAGCCGCCGTTAGTCCCTAAAATATTTTTATAATATGATAGGAAAATATATGCGTCATATCAAACAGTATCATTTTACATTGTTTTATATGTCTTTATATCGCTTTTAAAAGTGTTTCTTTTTATATTTGTTTATGGGTTCACGAATCGACTCAAAAGATAACTTTAAGGATACGAGCGACTTAGAATACAAAGATAGAATATCAATCGTTGAACGAGCTACACTTGTTTACATATTTTGTTACCATTCGATCCAATACCTCGTATCTTTCATGTGTTGCATCTCTTGTGCCTTTCAATGCGGTTCACGATATCGTCATTGAGAAAGGGGTCTCTCTACAGAGAGTCACCTGATGGTCCTGTCACTAACGGTCTTAGTGCTGTTGCATGCATGTGAATAGGGTGAGTACGCTGCTCACCTCCGTAGCTAGTCCTCATCCGTGAAGATGACTCAAAGAACAAATATTGGAGTTTACTGACTAAACCAAAGCCACCGAGGCTATTCAAGAAGATAATGGTTGATCTCTATGGATCCCAGAAGAGACGTCAAGGTCGACCTTCACAGTTAAAGGATACAATATCTATTATTTCGTTCACTTTTCATTAGTTCACATCTCATGGATAGTGCAACTAAGGCCTACATCCCCGTGTCCTTTTTATTTAATGATATAAAGATCGTTTTTATTTATTTTTTTGAGAAGGTATTTATAATACGATAGTGCATATTCTAGTTCATTTAATCCCGAATACCTTAATTAACTCAACAAACATGAACAACATCCATCCTCCATCCAGATCCCCACATCAAGGCACGATATAAATATATGTACATATATATTTATAATTCCGATTCCTTAATATTTTCGTATGTCACAACAGTATTATGTATATTTCAAGTATATAAGACGCACACATACACATGCCCTGCATGCACCTTACTAACATAATACCTCCATATACTCACTTAACACCTTGTACGCATATTTCTCCTTAAACCTAACATAACACAAACACTCCGTCATCATAACGCAACGAACCTATACTTCTCGTCCCTAACCCGCAGCCACGACACACATCATAACACAATCATCACATATGCATTCCTTCGACTCCTTAGTGCACAAACATGCATCACAACCTAACATTTTCAACACATATCCATACACACATACTTAACACAACCCTAAAGTCCCTTATATGCACTGTTAGACACGCACACCATCATTCATCATCAACATCAATATATATTCTACACAACTTCTCCTCTTCGCCTCACCTTACACATATTCGCATACCCTTACCAAACCATCACCATAACACCATCGTACACACCTTACCATAATCATAAACATACCATGAATTCAATTCTCTCCATGCATATAACACAGCGACCCAACGCACACATAGGAACCCAAGGCGCATGCATAGGAAACCAGGAATGCACACATACACATCGGATCAAGGCTAGGTTACCTTTGTTGTTACAAAACCATAGCACACACAAGAAGGAGAGGAAATGGAACAACACCCACGTCTTGACGTCGTCCCGTTGTAGTTGTTCGCACCGTCGACGTCATCGTTGCTGCTGTTTGATAACGATGATGACGAAGAGAAAGGGAGCAGCTTCGGGAATATTGGGGAGTGGTGAAGGTGATGAAGATGAGACGACGATGGCGAGAGAGAGGTGTTGGTTTGGTTTTGGTGTTTGTTTAGTCTTATGTTAATTCAGGCGAAGATGGAGAGGAATGAAGAAGATGGAGTGTGATGGTGATGTAATGAAAAAAAAATGATGGAGATGGAAGTGTGTAGTATGCATGGGAGAATATGTATATTGCAAATATCTTCTCCTTTTTCCCCCACAATGTGTCTCATTCAGTCTATTATTTACCTATGTTTCGTAATATTGATTCACCAATAATTTATCGGTGTCGATATAATTATCCCATAAATAATAATATCACGTCCCATGTAATAATCCATTATTTATGGGATTAAAATCGCTAGTCCTAACATGCAACGTTTGTAACGTTATAACGTTATTCGTTCGTAATATTTATTGGCGTGATCATTTAATCAATCCAAATATTTCGTCTATTTCCTGGGTTAAATCTACAACTCTTAAGCGCGATTATTTTAAATTTTGTAATGTTCGTTACTTCTAACTTTTTTAATATGTTCGTATTTAACATCTTCTTCTGTATGTCATACCGTACGCATATTTTATACTTAATTATAATTGATAAACTTTTTGGGTATTACAGGCTTAGTCTGACAAATCTGTTGATTATTCCAACCTTCAAGTTTTCGGTTGTTCAGCATATTAGCATGTCACCGAAGGAAAGTTACAACATAGGGTCAAGAAGGCCATTTTCCTTGGATATCAGTCAGGTGTGAAGTGATACAGATTATATTGTGCTGATCCATCATCACCTGGGATCGTCATCAACAGAGATGTCACATTTGACAAGGAGTCAATGTTAGTCTAGAAAGTTGAGTAAGATGGGGGCATTCAGGAGTAGGCAGAGCAGGCACGAGCAGTCGAGAGATCAAACCAACATAGATTTGATATGTGGAATCCTCATATTCCATAATCCCCATCAATGTTTTGCAGCTGGTTTAACAAAAAACAGAAGATCCAAGAGTGTAGTCACTAGTATCAGATCCAGTTCAGGTGAAAGCCATTCTAGAGAAGTGCCAACTTAGTTGTGATAGGAAAAGACGAGAGATCAGACCCCCCGCTCAATACGGCTATTCAAATTTGATGACATATGCACATATCTTTAGCAAGGCAGTTGATCACGAGTCTTTGTCATTTTAGGGAGGCCATCGTTAGTTCGGAATGCCCAATGAAGTGCAGCTTTGAAAGAAGAACTAGAGTCCAAATGTTGTTCTTGTGCAGAGACTCTAGTTCACTTGACGAAAGGAAAACGCACCGTAAGATGCCAATGTGTGTTCAAAAAGAAGAAAGCAGGCGATGATGGCGAGGTGAGATTCAAAGCCAGATTGACGGCCAAGGGTTTTACGCAGAAGGAAGATATTGACTATACTGAAGTCTTTTCTCCTGTGGCCAGACATTCTTCTATTCGAGTTCTTCTAGTTTTGGTTGCTAAATTCGATCTTGAAGTTGAGCAAATAGATGTGAAGATGGCATTCTTATATGGCTAGCTAGAAGAGGAGATCTATATGTGATAGTCAGAGGTTTTTTCATTGTCAGGAATGGAAGATCGAGTATGTCTTCTGAAGAAATCATTGTACAGGTTGAAGCAGTTGCCCCAACGATGGTATCATAGGTTTGACACTTTTATGACAAGCATTGGATACATACAGAGCCCGTATGATCAGTGCGTGTATCATCAGCAACAACCTGATGAGAGTCAGGTATATCTTTCGGTTTGTAAGGATGATATGTTGATTGCTGGTAGAGGCAAAGGGACTATCAACAGATTAAAGGCATAACTCAGTAGCGAGTTTGATATGAAGGATCTCCGCTCAGCAAAGAAGATCTTAGGCATGGAGATCGACGGGATAGAAAGTATGGGGTCTTAATATTGAGTCAGAAAAAGTGCATTGAGAAGGTTCTAGATCGTTTTGGTATTAAAGATGCGAAATCAGTTTCTACTCCCTTGGCAGCACATTTCAAGCTACCTTTGGAGCTCTCACCAGAGACTGAGGATGAGGTGAAGAGCATGGCCTCAGTGCCGCATGCAAGTGCAGTTGGTTGCTTGATATACGTTATCGTATGCACTCGACCCGATCTGTCACAATGTGAAGGATATTGAAATCGGATATTACTTTATACAGGATGTGAAGGATGTCAAGGTGATCAAGATTGGTACTGCAGAGAATCCAGCAAATATGTTGACGAAAGCAGTTCATATGTTAAAGTTTCGTCATTGCCTAAAACTCTTAGAAGTGGAGGGCGGCTAGATTTTCTTAAAGCCTAGATGGAGATTGCTCGACGACAAATGAAGTTTGTGCTTATAGGAATTGAGTCAAGGTGGAGATTTGTTGATTTATTTGCTTGTCTTCATTTAGCCTAAGATCCGTGAAAATTGCATTTGGCTCTTATAATCAACACCATATTAAAGCCTAGGGACATGCTTCTCTCGTGTAGGATATCCTTTGTTTCAAACTTTGGCTCTTGTTCGGTGGAGAATTATGCAAGGAGTGCGGGGAAGATTACCAAAATCCAACTTATATCGAGTAACCACAACGGATTAAAGTACGTCTCCCTCTTGGTATAAACCTTTTAGGAAACTGTACTAATGCATCATATATCATGTAAAACATGAAACGGAAATGACATGGTATTTTTGACGTGGAAAACCTCCTCCAAGATGAGGAGTAAAAATCACGGGACTGAAATCGGAGTTCATCCAAACTCTCCACTATATTCGAATAATGAGCATATAAAGATCCACTCTAGATCACACTAGAGGTATACGACAGTAACAAGAAGATAACAATCTTGACACATAAGAGAAGCGTAAACAAGAGAAACAAGGGAAGAGATCACCGAAACGGATTCAAGTCGTAGGCTGCTGTTCCTGGCTGAATATCTCAACGTTGGAGGCTCTCTCACAAAACTGACCGTTGGATCTGAAGAACCAAGTTTACCCGTTGATCAAATTTGAGGACGATCGGACACCGGATGGACCTTGATATGCTCCTTAGAACCTGACTGCGTAAACTAGATTTTGCACCAAAAACTTCTCCTAACACATTGTCGAGCAACTCCTTTCTTTCTCTATGTTTTCTTTTGTGCTTTATGCACTTCTTTCCCACCTAATTGTTAAAGCGAAGGAATCATATAAATACACAAATTGCACACCAAAGACAAAATAAAAACAAGACAAAGGTAAGGCAAGGAAGTCTTGTACACAATAGCTACTTGGCATATCAAATCTCAACATGAGAGTGATGTTTAGCTAACAAATCTCCCCCTCACGACGATGTGGAGGAGGGATCAACCATCCCTGCATTCAAGCGATAAACCTTGAGCTTGTGTCTCGAAAGAGTCTTCGTAAGCATATCGGTGCCGTTATCATCTGTGTGGATCTTTTCAAGAAATAATTTTTTGTCTTCAAAAACATCTCGCGTCCAATGATTTCTCGTGTCAATATGCTTTGACTTGGCATGAAAAGTGGAGTTCTTACCTAGGTGAATCACATTTTGATTGTCACAAAACAATACAAATCGATCCTGCTTGTACCTAATTTCGTGTAAGAACTTTTTCATCCATAAGACCTCTTTGTACGCTTCCGTTGTGGCTATGTACTATGCCTCTGTTGTAGAAAGCGCAACACACTTCTGTAATCTAGACTGCCAACTCAGAGCTCCCCTTGAGAAAGTAACCAAGTACCTCGAAGTAAACTTACGACGATCAACATCTCCGGCCATGTCTAAATCTGTATAACCAACCAATGTAGGCTTATTAGTTCCAAAACAAAGTCTAGGTTTAGAAGTACCTCGAAGATATCTCATAATCCACTTCATCGCATTCCAATGCTCTCTCCCAGGATTTAACAGAAATCGACTGACAATACCAACTGCGTGAGTTATGTCTGATATAGTGCATACCATAGTGTACATTAAGCTTCCAACTGCTGAAGCATAGTGAACTCTAGACATGTCTTGTCTTTCTTTATTTGTAGAAGGACTCTGTGCAATACTCAAATTAAAGTGTGAAGCAAGAGGAGAGCTTTCCACTTTAGCTTTGCCCATACTAAACCATTGAAGTACCTTTTCAATGTACTTTTCTTGTGACAATCACAACTTCTTCACATTCCTATCACGATCAATTTTAATGCCAAGGATTTGTTTTGCTGGCCCTAAATCTTTCATGGCAAAAGATTTACTGAGTTGTTTCTTCAAGCTGTCAATTGTAGAAACATTCCTGTCAACAATCAACATGTCATCCATATATAACAAAAGGATAATAAAATCATCATCGGAAAATTTCTGTACAAAAACGCAATGGTCAGACTTAGTCTTCTGGTAGCCTTACTCCCCCATAACTGAGTTAAACTTTTTGTATCATTGTATGGGTGTCTGTTTCAAACTATATAAATTTTTTCGAAGTCTGCAAACATGATTCTCTTTTCCTTTGACAATGAAATCCTCTGGCTGCTCCATATAAACCTCTTCCTCTAGCTTTCCTTGGAAGGTCGTCTTTACATCCATCTGTTCAATCTCCAAGTCTAGGCTTGCTGCTAAGCCTAAAACAACACGAATAGATGACATTTTCACAATAGGAGAAAATATTTCATCAAAATCAATGTCCTTTCTCTGATTAAATCCCTTTACAACCAATCTAGCTTTGAAACGGGTTGTGAAGTTAGTTCATCTTGCTTCAACCTATAAACCCATTTATTTTTCAAAGCTCTTTTACCTTTAGGTAAGTTTACCAACTCAAAAGTATGATTCTCATGAAGTGACTGTATCTCATCCTGTATGACTTCAAACCATTGGCTTTTGCACTCGTCTTCCACAGCTTTTGCAAAGTTCTCTGATTCACCTACATCAGTCACACAAACATACTGATCTGAAGGATACCTAGTAGAAGGTTTATTTCTAAGGGATCTACGGGGTGGAGTATCCGGTGGAACAACTATAGGAATATCCAATAGAACTTCTGGTTGAACCTCTGGTTCAGGAACTATCTTATCTGCCTCTACAAGATCTGGGACCTATGCTACCTCTAAATCATATACACCATGTTGTTCCTCCTCAACCCGCGCAGGAACATGTGTAGCTGAAACGGAATCCAAATCGATCAAATCATCACTAACCTCTGGCATTGAAATCTCTCATTTCTCAATGTTCCGAATTGTCTGATCTTTCATAAACACAACATCTCTACTTCGTACAAGTTTCTTCTCAACTGCATCGTAGAACTTCTAATCAAAATCATTGTAATACCCTTAAAATCTTGTGATAACTTATTGTCTCAAATAATTAAAAAAATAATATATTACTGAACGTCGTAATTTATATAATGAGGTTATAAAATTCGTTTGTCAAAATCATGACAAAAATATGGTAAGGATACGAAAATTTTCGTAAAATTTAGTTTCACGATAATTAACGTAAATAATAATAGTCGTACGTTATAATTTATTTTGCGAGGTTAAAAGGTTTTTTTAACTATATAATCGGAAAAGAATATAAAATATGGATGAAATGCAACCTTAACACGTAAATATGATATTTATACGAAATATCGTATTTATACGAAAATAATTTAAACCTAATTTTGGCACTTATTTTCCTTTATGTCAATTTCTACTCCATAAAAATTAAATTAATTATCCATTAATAGCCATTGCATACCCACTAATCATCCACTAAATACCCACTAATCATCCACTAAATACCCACTAAATATCCACTAAATACCCACTAAATACCCACTAATTTTTCACTTAAACTATTTTGATTGATTTAGTTTTTTATAAATATAAGCTCTCTTATTCTTGGAAATTTCTTACAAACACAAAATAAAACACTTCTTATATTAGAGTTAAGCAACAGAAGAGAAGAAGGAGAAGTTTAAGGAAAAGAAGAGAAGGTAGGTGATAAGGCGAGTAAGACATGGAACCTTCACCGTTAAGAAAAGATAATCATCTTGATTAGAAATTTTATGGAATATTATACTCTTTGATAAATTCTGATATTAATATATCTTAAATCCTCACATGTCTAGTTTCTAACAAAGTTAATAAATCATGATTCGAAGTTGAGAATTTTAAAACGTGGTTATAGGGATGACTTTATGACTTGATATGAAATTATATAGTAAGACTTATGAGACAAACCTTATATCAATGGAAAGGTATGGAATTTTAGTTTACAAATAATTATTTGGAGTTGTATATAGAGAGTTATGAGGAAATTAGTGAAGTAAGGTCGAACTGTTTGAATTAGCAGAAGATATAAACTTGAATGAATAAATTGCTGTTATTGATAAGGTTGCGTGATAGAAACTTTAATTCAATACAAAGATTATAAAGTCTAGTTTATATAGAATTTTACAAAATAATTTTTGAAGCTGTATAAGAGAAGTTATAGATTTAAACGTGTCCAAGGATCATATTAGATAGAATCCAAAAATGAACCGTTTTGACCCTGAAACAACTCCAAATGTTTACAAACACTTCTAATGATAAATACATATAATCATCATCATGGACAATCAAAATAAGTATCAAAGATTTTTCTCAAAGCTTGACATCACCACATAACATTAGTATAACGGTTTTTCAAGAAGTACGAATAAATATATTTAATTTCATAACGTGAATAATCATTCACAAGGGTGTGTCTTAATATGCATATCCTATTATATTATAAAATTTTAGATACCCTGTCATCTCTGTGTGATTGACATGATGGTAAGTATAACAAAGTCTTGAGTGAACTGTTGAGTGCAGCACTACGTGAGACTTAGACTGAGGACTTGTCGTGTCACAGTGTCATTGTCTCAGTTTGTTTGATATGGAGGTCTTGACTGTCATTACAATAAAAGGTATGACAGTAGTAAATGGCATGCATAATGTCTGGAGTGTCGATGGACGCATGGTTTTGAGCGTTGTTACGTGGTGTTAAGTGTGCTTATATGATTAGGATAAATCATTGGTATGCTTGTGATAATAATTGTGAATGTCAGATTGACATGGTAATTTCAGAGTGCTGGAACAAAATACTCAAGTGGTCACTTTTTTTTTTCTTTTATTATCTTTTTCTCTCGTGTAACCCCTGATAAGGGGACCGACATGTTATTGAGCTCCTATAGCTCACGGTTATTATTTTTTGTGTCTTTCTTCTTCTCTTTGTTACAGGAGTAAGACTTGAAGGAGAAGCGTGACCTAAGATTTGATGCTAAATGTAGGTTATGTATGAAAGGTGTTCTGATCTTAGAAAGAGATGTAAATTTCACTGTAAAGGTGATATTCTGGGTTATGATTAAGTGCATCAAGAGTTTCTAAACTAATGATGTATTAGTGAATTTAGTTTAATTCTTATGATTAAGTCAGGAAGTAAAGTCTTTGCCTAACTGAGGCGTTGGACTCAGCGGCAGTAACGTCATATGTATCATTATTAAGTAATGAAAAGTCGGGCCGTTACAATCATCCTGACCATAACCAATGAAAATGCATTGTTATGATTTCATGTCAAGTTTGGACCTCTCATCTTTGAAAATATACACAAAGACCTTGCATCCAAAGACACGCAAGTGATCGTAAGAAATATCTTTATCTGTCCAAACTTTGTCAGGAACATCAAGATGTAAAGGAACACATGGAGTGAGATTTAAAACGTGTACCACTGTATTCAAAGCCTCATCCCAAAAAGACCTCGGAAGTTGTGCTTGTGAAAGTAAGCATCTTATCCTTTCCACCAGTGTTCTGTTTATTTTCTCAGCTATACCGTTCAACTGAGGTGTCTTGGGAGAAGTCTTGATGCCGAATACCCTGTACATTAATTACGAATGTAATTGAATAAGATTGGTGGTAATTTTGAATCGGAGAAATCAATTCCGTTTAAAGGTTTTGTGACATAACGATACGTTCACAACTTTAAACTCATGACAAAGATGGATAATTTCTTGTCATGGAAAATTTGAAAAATTATACGTTATTGAACAACGTAATTTTCTGAACAT
>JAOVYX010021725.1:0-44435 GCA_035668315.1 Drosera spatulata
CCTTTCAAAGACATACATCCACCGATAATGTACAGGTCCGGCTATCTTCGCCTCGGACGGCAAATGGATTGGGAGATATTCCATGGAGTTGAAAAAAGTAGGAGGAAAAATCCTCTCTATTTGCATATTATCTCTGAAATGAACCTTTGCAAACGGTCCATATCACTGCGAGTAATACAATTTGCACACAAGTCCCTGAAAAATTGGCTTAACTCCGTCAACGCTTTCCAAACATTGGGCGGCAGAAGCTCCTTAAATGAAATTGGGATCAATCGCTGCATGAACACATAACAGTCATGGCTTTTCATGCCTCTTAACTGCCACTCAGGCTCTCGAACGCAACGACGTAGGTTGGAAGCATAACGATCTGGAAACTGCAGCCCCTTCACCTACTCACACAATAACTTCCTCTGTTTCTTCTCCAGAACGAAAGGAGTACGAGGCATCAAAAAATATGACCTATCAGAATTTCCAAGGCTTCTAACCACGTGAAATTGAGGACTCTTGCAGTAGAGTTCCAAATCTTTCCTTGAGTTGATATTGTCTTTGGTCTTCCCGACAACATCCATCACTGTATTGAACACGTTGTCGAATACGTTCTTCTTTATATTCATCACATCAAGATTATGACGGATGAGAAATTTGCTCCAATACGGCAGCTCCCAGAAAATACTCCTCTTACTCCAATTGTGTCTGCTATGGAAACCAATTGCTCTACCTGAAAGGTCATATTGCAAACGCTCCATCGTAGTAGGAATCCCTAAAAGACTGACAAACAACTCATCTCCATTACGAATCCCGAACGGAGGGGTAAGCTCAATCCTGTTCTTCCTAAATCCACTCCTGTTCTTACGATAAGGGTGTTCCAGTGGTAAAAAACGACGATGCCAATCAAACCATGAATGTTTCCTCCTATTCTTGAGGTAAAATGACTGGGTCCTCTCCATACAATGAGGACAAGCCAAACGACCGGCAGTTCGTATAGGCCGTGCAGGAGCAATTCTGCTGGTAAACCTTCTCACATTCGCGAAGGTTCATGCTAGTATTAAACCATGAATACCTTGCATCAGGAAACTTTACATTTGTATGCTTTATAAACCCATCTCCCCTCTTACAATCCAGTTGTAATCGCCTGACACACCCGTCTGACCAATCTCCTGATTCCCAGTCGCTCTCGGACTTGGGAAAAAACCCTTTTAGACATCCGCATTCGGGAGATTTGGCGATGTTGTAAACACCAAAAGGACCACATAACCCGTATGAGTCGCAGTTATCTGCCTGTGCAGCCAAGTAGAGAGTCCATCCTTGAGTATGGTCGTTCCAAAGCACACGCTGCATTTGCCCGTAAGGGTTCAGCACTCTTCTAGTGATCACTGAGGTGTTGATGAGTTCGTAGGCATAGTAAGTCTCATTTTGATCAAACACAAACCGATATGTATATACGGGATTAGGCTTCTGTCCAGGAATCCCACTGAACCTCACCCCATTCCACGGACCAGAACGATACTGCACCACTGAACCTTTCCTGAGAACCAGCTGCGGATACCCTTCGCTATCAAGCGAGTAACTGTAATTACCAGGAGAAGGATCATGACTACTGGCCCAGGACGTGAGATACCTCTCGAAACCCGTGACTAGGTTCCATCCCAGCAAGATGAGTATCACAAGGGTAATCAAAGCTTGCCACACAAAATTGTCAGGATTATTGTCGCTGCTTTCTCTAACGACCAAGTTGCCCGAATCCAAGAGTTTGGCGACCGAGTTCTGTAGCGGAGCAGTTCTTGATAAGTTGGTAGACCAGATTATGCTTCCATGACCATTAACAAGCTCGGGAATACCTGGTTTCTCCATCTTTAATACGCCTGAAGAATTAAGCAAAGGAACTTTTCCGTTGGCAACCCAAACTGGAGTAAGGAGAGATGCCTTCTTATACCAAATACCAAGATACCGACGATTCGAGCTCCTGAGCGGGAAGAATCCCATCTCAAAGTTCCCACCAGAAGAAATTAAGATGTCTCCATTTTTCATGGAATGAGTTATATTGATTGTATCCATTGCATAAGAGACAGTGGCGACGACGACGAACAGGATTACAAAGAAGGAGAGAGCTGATCCCATGGAGCTTCGCATTTTGAGGAATCAATACAAATGTTGGCATTGCAAGTGAGATAAATTCCCAAAGATGGGAAAGGATGTGGTTGTGTATAGCCATCAAAACCAGCTTTTGGTCCCTCTTCTTCTGATCACAAATGGAGACCAAGTTGAAACTTCAGATGACCAAAAATCAATGTCCCAATCAAGACAGCCTGCTTTCATTTTTCACAGTTCTCTGCACACTTCATTCAGAGGTTTTAATCACATAACTGTATCATGTGGTTCGCATTCAGAGGACTGATGAAGCTGGCTCAAAACTAAGTTGTTCGACTAGGAAACATTCGGCATGCAACCAAGGCCTCTCGTGTTCCTGTCACAGAACCAGTCGCCCAGCCCTATGTAATGCTGTTGAACCACATGCCAACTAAACACATGGTCATCTCGATCTTGGACCCAAACCAGTTAAGGACTGCTGAAACCGTAGTTGGTTTCAAGTTCTTACCCTTGAGCCTTATCTCTAGGACAATATGGACTAGTTTACAAGGTAAGACTGTGTACATCTTTTTCTCTCAAACCCCACTTGAGATAAGAGACTTTTGCACAGGGTAAGTTGAGTTCCATATTGAGGACAATATGACTAAGCAAACTGCAAGGCACATGCTTGGGCTAAACATCACATTTTAGACCGTGAATCCAGCCTTACATGCTGAGGTATATCAATGATATTCCCTTATTATCCACCCAAACACATGCTCTTGAGACTATGATAGGCCAACATCAAATGTGAGACCACATCAATAACTGCCCAATATTAACTTCGAAAAGCCTCACCGAAAGCTTACGATATGCAAACTGCCTTGACCAATTCCAGGCATACAACAAGAATGCTGTCCATTTCGACGTCTGCATCTATGAACATAAATCGAAAACAT
Source organism: Drosera spatulata (assembly GCA_035668315.1). Classification (NCBI taxonomy): domain Eukaryota; kingdom Viridiplantae; phylum Streptophyta; class Magnoliopsida; order Caryophyllales; family Droseraceae; genus Drosera; species Drosera spatulata. The sequence continues at coordinate 3,027 of JAOVYX010021725.1, forward strand.
CCCTTTATAAATGCATTAGTAGCTGCTCAAACCTTTTGTAGAAATAAAAAAGACTTGTCTTTTGCTTCAGCTTTTGCGTTTAAATTCATCTTTTTTCTATGATTTTGAAGTTTTGTCTCCCTATTTGATCTTAGAGTCCTGTAACCAAAAACAGCATCAACAGCCTCAATTAGAACTACAGCTTTTTAAGACATTCGAACACCCTCTTCTATCACCTGGTTGAGAGCTTACATCACACGACACATCAACATGGTATTTTACCAAGTTATGCACACGACACGAACTATCCATTTGCTTACATGCCTAGAGATTGCAAGTTCAAAATGGATAAACTCAATACATGTAGCACCTGTATGAAAAGTACTGATGGAGTTTTCATGCTTCAAGCCCAAAGGGAGTAATCGTGCGAGTAGTTTTGTTAACATACATATAATATTCTATGTCCTTCCAAGATATTCACTAGCTGTTGACATAGTTAATTCCTCAATATGAACTCAAGATATTACAAATCCTAAAGAGAATTTAACAAGTAAAAGCAAATGAAAACCTTTTATCTAAAAAATGCATCCCTCGTAAAAGGCGATGATTAGACATATTAGCAAATCCTAAAGAGGATTTAAAACACAGAAAAAGGTGAGATCTTTCGACATCCAAGGAACTAGGTTCGTTTTCAAGAGACTAATCATAATAATAGCGCGTAAAGGTTAGCTTTATGAAATGATGAAACATGCGTTTAAAGAAAGGGTATTGTTAAAACAAAAGAGATGGATGCTGCTGATGATGAAAGAATAATACAAAATGATGCAGGAAGCTCCATGTACCACACCGGGAGCACAAGTGCAAGTAAAGGCCCACCTTTTATGCCCAAAAGACGCGAGATCTTCCCAGTGCTGGCCCAACCAATTTAGGAGCCTTAGACAAAGTCATTTCGGAAGGTCTTTTTATCTTTTTTTTGTTTGACAATATTTTTCTATTAATATTAAATAAAAAATATATTTATATGAGATATTTTTCTAGCCTTTTGAGATGCAAATATATACAAGTTCATCTAATAAATCTTTCTTGATAGATAATATAGCTAATCCAGTTAATTGTTCTTGTGAAATACTCGATCTTAAATAAGACTTTATAAGTTTTAATTTTGAAAATTTTCTTTTTCAGAAACAACCGTTATTGAAATTGTTGATAATATTCTATGAACAATGCATGCATTTGGAAATGAATCTATTGTTTTTTATGTAATCAAGTATTTCAATCGCGAAACTATATATAGTGCTCTAGGGTTAATATCCAACAATGTTTTTTATGCACCTTGATGTTTTCCTTTCATGTTAGATCCATTATCAAATCCCTGTCCTCCTATATCATCAATGTTAAGTTTCATATTTTTAATTTCTTCTATTAGTGTAGTAAATAGGCCATTTTCAAAAATGTCATCTACATTTAAAAAGCCTTAAAAAAAATTCTTTAATCTTTACAGGACTTGTTGACATATCTAGAATTCTCAATACTATAGACATTTGTTCTTGATGACTTAAATCTGGAGTACAATCTAGGATAACGAAAAAATATTTTTCTTTTTTAATTTTTTTTAAAATAATATTTTTGACTTCAAATGCTAACATTTATATCAACTCATTTTGAATTTTATTTATGTTGTGAACTTCACCATCCTTAATATGTCGAATATGTTCTTGCATTATGGGATCAAATTCGAAAATCATCTCAATTAAACCTAAGAAATTTCCATTACTCTTTTTATAATTTTTCATTGTTTCAATGAAATGACAAGTTATTCTTAGCTAATGTTTTCACAACAGCAATAATTCTATTTAAAATATTTCTCCAATGTTCCTTCTCTTTGTTGATTTTTTCTTGAGCATGTGCATCTATTGTCTTATTTTTTTCTCTAATTTCAACTCAAGATCAAACCAAGCATTCACATTAATTATGTGATCATTATTTGTTTCATGGTTTTTGAGTTTAGCGGCAAGATTTTTCCAATCATTAGTTTCTTCTTTACCTAATTGGTTATTGGTAGATAGCCTAGATCTAATAGAAAACAATTTACAGCAAAAACAATATACTCTAGGGAAAATTCAAAATAACCAAAAAAATTAAAAATAATTCATATTCGATATAATCCGAAAAAATAATTCCCATTCAATATAATTTCGAGTAATTGAACCCAAAACTATCCAAACCCACGAAAATGGAAATCGTAATTCAATCCAAAACCAAATCCAAATCCAACTCAAATCATCCTTCAATCGAAATCATCATTCGAATTCAATTCCATTCATCAATCGTGAACAACATACTGTTTCAATAACAAAATCCAATGAAAAAATATGAAATTGATCAATTACGGTTTTTTTATTCGAACTCTGTAAAGAAAATTGCAATCATTTGAGAAGAAGATAACTGCATGCATAAATTCAAGTGAATTGATTTAAACGTTCATTGACAACCTAAAAAAGAAAAAAACATACTTCGTTTTGTTTATATAATCAAAATATTCAGGTATACAGTTTACATAACATAGACGCACTGTTTCATTCAAACAGGATGTCAGTGTGATTCAAATAGTGTACTTGTTGTTTTTTTTTTTTAAAAAAACACACACACAAGATTAAACGAATGCATAAACACAAATTTATAACATGATATCAATAGAATTGAAAAAAAATCGTATTTAGTAAATAACATGTTTTTTTCTTTAAAAAAAAATAACAACAAAAAATTGCAGAATTATTCAGGCATCCTGTTTCGTTGTATTGACGCACTGTTTGAGATTGTAAAGCATTGACAATATTCAGACGTCATGTTTCATTGAACTGACGCATTGTTTGAAAGAGTGCGTCAGAACAAAGCAAAACAGTGCGACACTTCAAATCCAAAAATCAAAATTGAAAACATTATCCATAAAACATTATCACATGCTACCCAACATGAATTTTTTGTTTTAAAGAAAAAACACTGATGCACTATTTCATTGATATGGTGCACTATTTCAAGCAGGACGTCAGAACAAAACAAAACAGTACGCCACTTCAAATGCAACAAATCCAAGAATCACAAAAAATCAATTAAAAAAATTTATAACATGATATTCATAAAATTGAAAATGCTATTACATAGTACCCAACATGATTTTTTTTAGTTTTAAAAAAGAAACCAAGAAATAAACACTGACATACTGTTTCAAAACAAAACAGTGTGCTAGTTCAAATCCAACGAATTCAGAAAAAAAAAAAAAGTCAAAAAATCAACCAAACCCATTCTTAAAACTAAACTACCAAACCAAAACAAGTAGATTAGAGTCTTCAATCACTGAAAACGATCAAGAAACAATGATTTTGTAGTTAAGATTTCAAAAATGATCGAAACCGAATATTAGATAAAATTGAGATGTTTTGTGGATGAAAATTGATTGATTTGTGCATGTAAAATCAAATGAGAGTGATTAAAAGCAAATTTGATGAATTCTGATTGAGATTTGATGAATTGAAGAATTTTAGTCACGTGGAGGGGCCGTTTGTTTTGAAAAAAATACAAATTATATCAAATGAAAATCATTTTTTCGGATTGTATGTTTTGGATAACATTTTGAAAAAGATATATCCTAGAAGAATTTTCTATATACTCTAGTTAAATCTTTTGAGTAAACTAACTATCTTCTATCATGTTTTTCTCCATTTGACAGTATTCTAATATAATATGAAGTAGAAAAATGTCTAGAATTTTCATCTTTTGAAAAATTTATATCACTTTCTCTAATTGGATCTTTTTCTATTAATATATCTCTTAACTTATTATCAATTTTTTTTCAATTTTTTCAGATAATAGATATTAATAGTCACATCACATTGATTATTTTTATCTTTGATTAGTATTCAACTTGATCATCTTTATTGAACCTTATATCTTGTTCATCACTAAATAAATTACTTGACATACTTATACCAGTAACGTTATCGTCTATATTTTTTTCAAAAATCAAGTCATCTTTTGCTGATTCAATTATTTCTTCGCTTGATCTTATTTCCTCTATCTTATTGTTTGTCAAAAATTTGTGCATTGATTCTCTTTTAGATCAAATCAAACTTTCTAACCTTTGTTTCTTTTTTCAATTTTTCATAACCCGAAGGATATTTTCTTTTACTAGATATTTTATTTCTAAGTCTTAAAAAGATATAAAAATATAAATAAAAAATCAAACAATTGATAGTTTAGAAAGATAAAACCTGAAAATTAAAATATCGACGATTAATTTAAGGTTGAAAATTCAACGTCGTGTCCCTCTCTCAACAACAGGGGCGGAGCCCGGGGGGGATCGAGGTACCATATATGTATGCATGATTCTTGATGGGTTCATGGTCAGCGGCGTCCAATTTCTCACTCTCATGGTCGCCCATCTTTTTGTATATACAACTTGAAAATAAAGTTAAATTTATCTTGAGAATATACAATTAGTTCACAATATATTCTTGTAATATTTAAAAAAGATTACTAAACAATATTAAAATTATTATTATTATTTTAATATAATTTTTTTTATTAAACGATCAATATATGTTATACAAGCTCGACCCTCTCCTCATGTTAGATTTCTGGCTCCACCCTTACTCAACAATAACATCTCAAATTGGTTGTAATACAAGCTTGAAAGTTGAAACAATGAAAATTGATTATGAAGGAAAGGAATTGCGATTATCCCAAAAATAAAAAATATTTTTTTGTTTTTTGACAATGGAGACAGATGAAGTTTAGATAGAGAAATAAAAAATTAAAAGAAAAATTGAAAAATCAAAAGTCAAAAAATGTACGTATAAAACTGCAATGTTCATAAATAGACCAATCCTAACATGACAACATGCAATAATTTTTACTATATAAATTCGAGGCCTTACAAAAAAATAATTTGGGGTCTTATAGAATTTGAGGCCTTCACCCTATCATCTTCCGAACCTTCGACTCTGATACCTTTTAGTCACGATTTAGAACCAGCATGGAGGGAGGCCAATGAACAAATATTAGCCAAACAAACCTGCAGACTCATGAACAAAGTAAGACAATTAATCATCGGAATATCAAGCCATATATTGATACATTGTTTTTGTGCAAAGAATCACTTTGGTAACTCTATTATAACTATTGATTCTCGGTAACTATTGACAAACCAATTCAGATAAACAGGGGAAAGAAAAGAACTCCAACAAGAGAAACACATTCAAGTGACTGTACAAAAAACGACCATCCAAAGCATTATTTTCTAGGGATTAAGGTCATGACTCAAGACAGATGAAGAATTTGATAAGCTGGCTACTACTTCAGCGTCTAAATGGTCCAGTTGGGTGGTCAGCAGCCAACGTCATGAAATCCATTGGAAAAGGAAAACAAAGGCAGAATTCAATTTAAATAACTTAAAATTAATTTTAATCAATTTTAAATTTAAATAAATAATAATTATCATCAACTATAACAACAACCCAGATTTCGTCCCAGTTGAAAGCCACGTTAGGAGGTTGAGATATGTGGTTGTCCCAATAACGAGGGCACACTACAGTGGGTAAAGAATAAACTGTACTCCCTGACCTTACCGGAGAAATTGGGGTTGACAGTGTAACAAATGCTGACGCCGGCGGCCGGGGACGGGTGCGGCGGCGACGCACGGTGGGGAAAGCGAACAAATGGAGGAGAGGATATGAAAAAGAAGGCTAATTACACTCTTTTTTTCTCGAATATTTTTTTTATTAATAAAATTTAAGATTAAATTAATTTTATCATGTGTTTTAAAAATAGTTATCATGAATAAACGAATCAAAAAACAATAAAAAAAAATATATATAAACAAATATATTTAACATGAAATCTCGTTGGGAATCAAAATTTAACTTAATGATTGAGTCCATGACATCATCTTACTATTACCGTTCTCCGGGTCGGGTCGGGTCATCGGCATTTCTGCTCATCGTCCCTTCCTGCAAACCCTAGAAACCCTGAACCCTCGCAACATCGAAAATGCTGATGTCGAAGTGCTCGAATCGCTCAACTACCGACTCAACTGTTTTACTATGGGACATTTCACGGCCTTCGATCACCGGCTCACGATCCTCGTCGTTGAGGTTCGGACCTGATTAGGTTACCATTTTCGGAATCATTCATGTTGCGCACTGTCATAGAGTAGTTTTCTTTTGTTGTGATAGTTGTTGAATGAGAAATACACGAGCAATGCCGATATTTCATACGATCAACCTGGATTTTGAATCCAGTGGACATCACTGAGTCAATCCAGATTTATATAACATTTATTTTTATTCCTATATATATATATATATTTTTTTTCCAACATCAATTCTTAATCACATGAAAAATTTTCTTTTTATTTATTTTAGTATTTAACAGTGGAAAATTTATTATATTAGAAAATAATGTTAAAAAAATTGGGACATACGATATAAAATTTACGGGATTGTATGGTTTTTTTTTTTTTTTTTTTTGTCGTCATGGCATCTTACTAGAAGATAGTTGGCAGTGAATGGGTCGGCTGGTGTTGGCGGTACTTGGTCGGCAAATGTTTCCAATGTGCCTCCTTGTTTGGTGCATACGAATGATATTTCAGGCCACAGAGCCTCGACGGGGCATCAGTTTAGTTGATTTCATTGACGGGTCTGGGTGCTTTGGCCATTGAGTCTTTGACGATTTCGTAGTTATGTTTACTTGGTCCTCTATCTTCTTTTGATTGTTGAGACTAGGGTAATGCAGTATTGGCGGTGCTATTTCCATTGCACTGAGCTATGAACGGTGTCGACAAGGTGTACTAGTCAGTGAATTGTCTTCCTTTGCTCTGAAATCAAAGTCGCTAGTTTTTTGCTTGTATGTGATCATGTAATTCTGATGAATGTATGGAAGGATGCTTGTACTTTATCCCTTTATTGCAAACATCGTCACTTGGTTAATCGAGAATCCTCTACTCGGTCAAGCTCTTTCAATCCTTGGACCGAAACACGGCCGCTGCTTTGCCCAGAAACTATGGGGATGGATGTGGCATGCTGTGGTCTAGTAGAAAGAGTAACTACTTGTGACTCGAGGCCTCACTAGAAATCTCTTACTTGTACTCTTGTAAAGCTTTGTCATTGTTACGTGCCATTTTTGTTTCTCTGTCATCGAGAGTGGTTAATGCTTGATACGCAATCATCTTTTTCTTTGCCATCATGTAAACGTTTCTCATCGCTTCATAATCAACATGTCTTTGTGGTCCATTTCAGGCAAAATTGTGTTCAACGGTTCAACCATGACTTTTACAGCCACTTGCCTGCTAGTATCGTAGGAGCTGAAAAAGTAAAACACACGAGTCGTGATTCATGGCAGAGGAATTCTGGATGCTACTATTCGATTCAAAGAATCGTATAGCACGTACATATTCAACCTTGTGGCATTTTGAGTTGTCCTGGCTTGGTAGCAAAAATTGCAGTGCTGTTGGTCCTGAGAGTTTTTATCATCCATGGGAAGTCCTGGGGCAGATTAGAGTTCCTAGTGGTAAGAGTTGTGAAACGTAACCAGAATTGCTTCAGTGAAGGGAGCAATCTTTCTATTGGGTGAGACTCAGCTTAAAGTGATGAGCTCATCTGCTGTTCTGAATTTTGTCATCACGCTGTGGTAATCAACCTTATTGAAGTCCATACGTTTTCTTGTTTAGACTTTCCTTGTGGATGATTTGTTAAAACCAATTAGAGTTAATTGTGGGCGTCAATTGATTTAATCATGTTGCAATGATCTTCATCCTTATGACGCCATTATGATAAAAAAAAAAAAGCCCACCTATTCATAAAAATATATAAGTTATTTGCTACTCCTATTTCTTTTTTCTTCTTGGACTATATTGGTTGTTGTATTGGAAAAGCTTTTGGTGATACTTCGTATCTATCTTCTGTTTGAATTTTGCGTTACAGTACAAAACATGGGTTCTGAGAGGGGTAGATCACCTATCTTCAAGTTGGGTAACTTTCCCACTTGGTGATGTTAATGTAGGGAAGAGGCTATGTTAGTTATGGAAGCTTATGAAATCTACAGTATGTACGAGGACCATGCATGAACTTGGGAGAGGGGTGGGGGTGAATCTATATATAGAACAATGAGCAATGCATTTTCCAGGTAAACTTTGTTTGTGGATCTTATTTTGCGAGTTATACAAGGTATTTTGTGGTCAAAGTACCAGGAGGATGTTCGAAAGTTTCTCAAGACATGTTATTGAAGATGCGATTCATGAAGGAGGCACACTTAAAACTTGAAATGTGCTATGGAAGAGATTGCTGAAGTTTGTTATTATATCACACACAAGCAGATGGGGATTGACGATTAACTACATGATGACAATAGTGGCAGTTGACTGTGTAAGGCTGTAAGCATTGACTTAGCTACTAACTGATTGCGGTTGAACTCTGATCCTCTTCCCAGAGCTTATATCTGCATGGGATTGGCAAGGTTTTTGCCTTGCAGTGCTCAAGAGAAAAGCTGATACATAACCTGTGAACTATTGCCTAAATAAGTTGGCATACAGTATTTGGCCAATTAGATTTTATCGCGACGTGTCTGAGTGGTAGGTGTACCCTCTAACATAATTTGCCGACCTTTCTGATCTTAGGTTATGAAGGAAAAACAAAGAGTGTACGTAGATGATAGCCTTTTGAGCATATGCTGCCATTCTTTGTTTGTTGCGGCCAATTTCCTTCCTATCTAATGGCATAGACTACTGTATTGAGAGAACTGAAGAGGCGGAGGAGAAATCATTATTCATTTAGGAAGTGAGCCGCATGCCATGAGATACATGATATCATACTGTTTTCGGCTTCCTTTGTGCTCATTGATCTCCTTGGTGCTATTTTCTACTTGTGCAGCTCTCGACACCATTAATGTGTCTCATCCAGTTTATGATGGAGAAACTTTGGTTTCAGCTTGTGGCAATTTTGAGCTGGGGTTTTTCAGCCCCGCCAACTCCAGTTGGCGTTTTGTGGGAATTTGGTATAAGAAAATATCTGTTCCTACTGTTGTTTGGGTGGCAAATAGACATACTCCTCTGCTTGATACTTCAGGAGTTCTTAAGGTTGTCAAGGCGACCTCAAGTCTGGTTCTTTTCGATGGCAACGGAACTGTTATTTGGTCGGCCAATTCGTCAAGAACTGTTCAGGAGCCAGTCGCGCAGATTTTGGATTGCGGGAATCTTGTGATCGTTAACAAGGATGCTAACTTAAATGATGTTGATTTCTTGTGGCAGAGTTTTGATCATCCCTGTGATGTTCTGCTGCCTGGCATGAAATTGGGTTGGAACCTGGTGACAGGCCTCAATCGAAACTTGACTTCATGGTCAAGCAGTGATGACCCTTCTCCGGGAGGATATACATACAAAGTTGACATCAGTGGATATCCGCAGCTAGTGCTGATGAAAGGTTTCATTGAGCAATTCCGGAATGGTCCTTGGAATGGTGTTCGATTTGCCGGGAATCTGTTTCTAAAAGCAAATCCAGTTTTCAACTACACCTTTGTATTGAATGACAACGAGATATATTATACTTATAGGCTTGTCAATATCTCAGTCATATCGCACGTTGTGCTGACTCAGGATGGCACCGTCAAGCGTCTCGTGTGGAGCGATGAGTCTCAAGGATGGATATTATACATATCTGGACAGAGAGACAGTTGTGATACTTATGGCGTGTGTTCAGCATATGGTAGCTGTAACATGGGCAATACCCCTGAATGTGGGTGCTTGAAAGGCTTCATGCCAAAGTCTCTAGCAGATTGGAATTCTGGTGATTGGTCGGATGGTTGTGTCCGCAAGACCCCACTAACTTGCCATAGTAAAGATGGGTTCCTTACGGTTCGCAACGCGAAATTGCCCGACACAAGATATTCTTGGTACAGCTTAAGCTTGACCCTCGAAGATTGCAAGAAGAAATGCATCGAAAATTGCTCCTGTGTGGCGTATTCAAATATTTTCATAACAAATGGAACTGGCTGTTTGCTATGGTTTGATGCTTTACTCGATCTTCAAGTTTACGCGCAAAGTGGACAAGATCTGTACGTAAGGTTACCGGCCTCTGAACTAGGTAAGAATCTAACTCAGTAAAGCAATCGTGCTACTCAACTGGGTAGTAAACTGACTCTGCTGCCCCCCTTTTATGTAGGCATGGCAAAGAAAGAAATCTCCATCATCGTCAGCTTCACTTTGTTTGGTGCATTGCTTCTCGGCGCAGGAATTATGCTTACCTACCGGAGATGGATGAACAAGAGAGAAGGTAACTTGATTAGTCCACCATCGATTTTTTTTTTTTTTTTTTTTGGAATTACTTCCACAACAATTTCCTTGTTTATATATTTTTCCTGCAAATATGATTAAGTTGATTTTGTATTTACATCAAGAGGCCCGACCAGCATGGAAAAATCTGCATTTGCAGTGTGCATGGGAATATTTCCTGCTTGTTTCTTTCTCATTTCTAAAATCAAATACATTTTAGATATTTTAATATATATTAGATGTACATATTTAGCTGCCATTTTCAAAAGAATGTATTTGCCTTTTAGTTCAAACTGTGAAATTTGTTTCTTACAGAAAAAGTTAATAGTATGGAAGAACACGATAGTTGCCAGAAAGATGATCCGGAGTTGCCACTGTTCGAGTTCAGTGTGATAAGTCAAGCCACCAATTATTTCTCAGATAGCAATAAGCTCGGAGAGGGTGGCTTTGGACCTGTGTACAAGGTACTCGTTGTCCATTGATGACCTCTTTTGAATGTAGTAAAATTTTCTCTTCGATTTATAGAATCGAACTCTATTAAATACCAACAACTTAACAGAACCTCGTCCTAAAGGATTTATCCCCAACCTTACACCACTCCCTTAACAAACTCGTAATTAGTATCCGACCTATTGGCAAAGCTATTTTCTTTGTTCTCCCCCTAGGAAGTTCCACGATAACCAATTGTGATCCTCAGGGCATGCTGGAAGGAGGACAAGAGGTAGCAGTAAAGAGGCTTTCCAAGGATTCCGTTCAAGGACTAGATGAATTCAAGAATGAAGTTCTTTGCATCGCAAAGCTTCAGCATCGCAACCTTGTTAGACTTCTGGGCTGTAGCATTTATGGAGATGAGCGATTGCTTATATACGAGTACATGCCTAACAAGAGCTTGGACTACTTTATCTTCGGTCGGACTCCCACTTTGTGATATTTTTTTCGCAAAAAATTCTTGTTTGCTGTGTTCTAGGTTCCTTGATGTTTTGCATAGGATCGCTGACATATATTCTCAAACATTCAGATGAAACGAAAAGTATCCTGTTGGATTGGCCGAAGCGCTTTCAGATCATCAACGGGATTGCTCGTGGCCTTCTCTATCTTCACCAGGACTCTAGGCTGAGGATCATTCATAGAGATCTCAAGGCAAGCAATGTCTTGCTAGACCATGATTTGAACCCTAAGATTTCAGATTTCGGTATGGCTAGGAGTTTTGATGGCAATGAAACTGAGGCCCAGACAATGAGAGTGGTTGGCACATTGTAAGCTACTCTAGTTTCTTGTCAATGTTTTCCTTACATCGACTGATAGGTGATAATTATCTGTTTGTTTGTATGGACAGTGGCTACATGCCTCCAGAATATGCCATCGACGGGCACTTCTCTGTGAAGTCAGATGTCTTTAGTTTCGGTGTAATGTTGCTGGAGATTGTTAGCGGTAAGAGGAACCGTGGATTCAACCATCCGGATCACTTCCATAATCTTATTGGACATGTAAGTAGTAGAGTGCCTTTTTGTTTTGTTCCTGGCTCTTTAGTTTCCGAGTAAATATTATTAAGGAACCAATTCAAGCTTCGGAAAGAAGGCTCATAAACGTCAGTAATGTTTATTTCATAATCTGCATTGAATTCTGTAGGCATGGAGACTATTCTTAGTTGGTGGAAGCTTGGAACTGGTTGATCCTGTGATTAGCAGCACTTGTGATCCTCCTCAAGCGCTCAGGGCGATCCACACTGGACTTTTGTGTGTCCAGCAGGACCCGGATGACCGGCCAATTATGTCAACTGTGATGGTGATGTTGGACACAGATTGCGAGCTGCCCGAACCAAAGATGCCTGGTTTCTTTGTTGGGAGAACCGTGGTGGAGGAATACTCCCTAGGATCAACTAACAGCACCGACTTATCTGCAGGTTTAGTACATGGCAGGTAGTGTATATGTGATGAAGAGCGTATGATGAACATCAGTGAAAAGATGAGTGAATTTTACTCGTTTGGCAGCTGTTGTGTACTTGTATCTATCTCTGTTGGTTCATGTACTGGAAGTTGTACCAATGCTTAAAAGTGTGTTTGTTACAGTTCTCCTATCTATCAGATCCGTGTTAGATGCGTGACTTGCTTTCTTGAGTAGCTCTATTACAGTGCTTGGGGCCTATGGATATAAAAGGGAGTATCATATTTACTCTCCAAAAATTGTTATCATTGGCGTCATCATTGTCTATAACAACCCTACGTTTCTTGTTGTTATGATATTCCACAATCCAACCCGATATGCAACTTTCAGCAGCATTACTGGCGCTGATAGACTTGAGTGCATGATGGGGCGAGAACAGATCGTTTAGTCATCACCGATCCTCGGAAGACAACAAAGTCATCAGACCACAAAGAATGTAGGTGATTATAAGCCCTCAAAGAGATAGAACTAGTCAGCTGATGTCACTTCTTGTTATGCTGCTCCGCCGACCAGTAAGCACCGTTGAGGAGGCTTGAAACCCCCTTTTTTCTTTTTTTCTTTTTTTTTTCTTTTTTTTTTCTTTTTTTTTTTTTTTTTTTAAGGAGGCTGGAAACTTAAATAACTAGATTACCCAAATGCTACTTTCAGATTCTGCGTTGCAAGTTTTCTGCTATTTGGCGCTTTTAGGACAAGAGGTGACCAGCTACCCATATCTGATACTGTTGGGCTGAAGCAAGAACCTAAATCTATATCTGGTTTTAGGTTTTCTGTAACAACCAAACCAAATTTCTTCAGGGTTTGCCATCGCTAGATCGAGTTGTCACTCAAGGAATTTCAAGTATAATTAATCATCCAATCAGAACTCTGGATTTCAAAATAAATCTGACATGAAATAAGATAGCAAAAATATGATTGAATGATTTCGAGACTTTTCATAATGAACTTTTGGGCGGGGTACGGAATGAGAATTTCCATGTATTTATCTTCATGGATCAAAGATTGAATGGTATGGGCCTTAAGGTATGATAGATTATTAACCGGTAACAGGTTCCATTTACCAGAGTTATTATTCTTGCATGTGATTCGTTTCTCTTATTCTATCACAAGTTTGGGAACAGCTTTACGTTGATTTGAGCAACCTCGTCAATGCTCTTTATATATGGATTTCGTCGCCATGTACATTTTTACATTTGAGGTTCATCCTCGGAAGAAAAAAACATACATACAGGTATACATTCAGGCACAGATCAACTTCAGAACATTACAAGCCTTCGACATTGGCGAATGTCTTCTCTGAGCCTTTAGCTTTACAGTGAACTTGACAAAACCACATCAGCACCCTATCTTGCATATACAACTTTAGCAGATATCTTCTTGGAAGAAACCAACTCGTGGGAACTCTCGTTATGAATAATTCTTCCAATGAAGAAACCGGGAAGATTTGGCTTGGGCAATTCACGGCCACTGTCTAGCATCATCATCACGGAGGACATGGTTGGCCTCTCATCCGGGCTTTGTTGGACGCATAACAGGCCAATGTGGATCGACCTCAGCACTTGAGGAGCAATGCATGACTTGGCTATCAATGGATCCAGAACTTCTAAGCCAGCACCTTCTAGATAGCAACTCCATGCCTACAACATTAGTCAAAAACATCAAGTTGCATATGACATCCATGTTTTTAAGTGTTTATCTTCGCTGATAGGGAGAGAAAGCTTATGAAGTGTGTCGAAGATGCGGCCCTTACATGCCCAATAAGGTTGTGCCCATGTTTCGAGTTGTTGAATCCTCTATTTCTCTTCCCGCTAACAATCTCGAGCAACAATACACCAAAGCTGAAAACGTCTGACTTCACTGAAAACTGTCCATCAATCACATACTCAGGAGGCATGTATCCACTGCAGCAACCAAGTTAAAAGACCTGAAAGCGCTGAGCAGACAAACTAGAAACAGAAAGAAGTAAGATGAGAATATTACTAGGTTCCGACCACTGTCAATGTCATTGCCTGACTATCAGTCCCTTCAAAACTTCTTGCCATTCCAAAATCAGAAATTTTTGGGTTCAGATTAGCATCAAGCAAGATATTGCTAGCTTTTAGATCTCTATGTATAATTCTGAGTCTTGAGTCCTCATGCAGATAAACAAGACCGCGGGCAATCCCAGTAATGATCTGGAAGCGCCTAGGCCAATCCAACAGCATTCTTCTTTTTTCATCTGTACATTTTGGTCCAGGTGCAAACCATGTAAAAGTGTTTCAATAGCATATAGAAGCCAAAATAATAGGCAACAGTGTGATATTCATACCAAAGATGAAATAGTCCAAGCTCTGGTTCGGCATGTACTCGTATATCAACATCCGCTCTTCTCCATGAATGCAGCATCCAAAAAGTCTAACGAGGTTACGATGCTGAAGCCTTGCAATGCAAACAACTTCATTTTTAAATTCCTCAAGTCCTTGTTTAGAATCCTTTGACAGCCTCTTCACCGCTATCTCTTTTCCCCCTTTCAATACACCCTGAAAATTCACAACTTTTATTTCAAGAATGAAGTTCTATCAAGAAAGGCTCGAACTATAAATAGCCCCAGTGCATGCTACATGAAAAACCATATGCCAATGGCATTTAAGCATGGTCGAATTGGAAGTCACACAGCTATCTGATTGAAGGTATATTTGAAATCAAAAGAATCATAAATCAACTCAAGGAAAGCGGCATGGAAGGAAGCACAGATTAAATTGATACTCATACCTTGTAGACAGGTCCAAATCCACCCTCTCCAAGCTTATTGTTATCAGAAAACTTATTAGTAGCATGAGCTATCGTATTAAACTGAAATGCAGGACATTCTCCTTCCTCTTCCCTGGCTCTTTTTTTCGCTGCCAGTCAAAAGTTAATGCACCATGAAATTAGAAAGACAAATCTGTATCCAACAGAAGAATCTAATCTAGCAGTAAACCTCACAACAAGATAGGCAATAAACCAAGCAGATCTAAACCATATGAACTTGACTAATAGTATTGGCTTCTTGTTCATTGCTTATGTAGTTACCTTCCTCATGGCGTCTCAATATCTTCTTCACATGCAGGGTGATGCCTAAAATTAGTAGCGGGATACCCAGAATGCTGCAACCTGCTGCGGTCCACAACTTTTCATTTCCACCTCCTACACAAGAGAACACCCTGGATTAATATTTCTGCTCGCATATTGCTTTATGGATGAAGCTCAGTTTTGTGACAGGATCACGACTCACTTAAAGCCAAGATATCCTTAGCTGCCAACTTCACATAGAGATCCTGTCCATTTTGAGTAAGGATTTCGATGTCCATTAAAACATCAAACCACATGAAGCATCCAGCCCCACCGTTTGTCACGAAAATGTTTGCATAAGCAAGACATGAGCAGTTCCCCAAGCACATCTTGTGGCAGTCATTGAGGCTCATGTTCATGTTGTACCATGCATATTGCGTGTCAGGCAATTTCACATTGGAAAACCTCATGAAACCATCACCTTTACCACATGTCAGAGGGGTTTTTCTCACACAACCATCTGACCAATCCCCTCCTTTCCAATTAACTGGAGATTTCGGTACATAGCCCGTCAAACACTCACATTCAGGAGTTGTCGCAATGTCACAGCTTCCATAACTTCCACAAGTTCCATAGTTATCACAACTGTTTGACTGCTCTGTCAAATAAACGACCCATCCCTGCGAGTCCTCATCCCAATTAAGACGCTGCATAGTTCCATATTGGCCAAGAATCCTATGAGTGAGGATGGAGGTATTAACAAGGTCATATATGTAATACACCTCCTGATTATTGAGAACAAAGTCATAGGTGAAAAGAGAGTTTGGCTTCAGATTTTGATTCCCAACAAACCTGACACCATTCCAGGGGCCGTTACGATACTGCTCAACTGAACCTTTCATCAAAACAGGCTCCGGATATCCCTCAAGGTCGATGCCATAAGTATAACTACCTGCAGAAGGATCATTGCTGGACTTCCACGAAGTTATGTACCGGTTCAGGCCAGTCGTGAGATTCCATCCTAACTTCATTCCAGGCATGTGGATATTCGAGGGATAATCAAAGCTTTGCCATAGAAAATCATCAGGACTGGCGTCATCCCGGTCTCTGACAACAAGATTCCCAGAATCTAAGATCTGTGCAACCGGGTTCTGCAATGACCCAGTTGAATTGGTAGACCAAATGACACCACCAGTTCCGTTGACAAGCACCAGCCTGGGAGGGTGATTTCGAACACATAGAACGCCTGCTTTATCAATGACTGGTGTTTGCCTATTCGCCACCCAAACAATGGTCATGACAGGAATCGTGTTATACCAGATTCCAACATATCTAGTTCCCTGGTTACCAGGGCTGAAAAACCCAAGAGCAAATCTCCCACCAGCAGAAGTTAAATTCTCTCCGTCTTTCAGGGGACTTGCAATGGTGATTGTGTCAACTGCAGTTGAAGCAGTAATCAACGTCAACCACATGAATGACCACACGAAGTTTATAGTAGAGTGACGCACACTTGATAACCTCATACTCCTAATGAGTAAAAACTCTTTTACCTTTCAGAAAATCCTCTCCTGATAAAACCAATATGACAATATAACTACTATGTGATAATAATAGAAGGGAAGAGGCAACGTACAAAAGTCAGCAACCAACAAAACCTCAATAGGTCCCCATCACCTTATTTTGCACTACAGGATCTCGACCGCTAAGGAAAAGAAGCTGCCTAATCTACCTGAGAGTCTATCGCTAGCGTCTTTTGAGGAGGGGGACGGACACTAGAGATTCACTTTTCTTCTGGACAGAAGCGGCGAATCTCTCGTAGCATCAATCTCACGGAACTAAAGTGAATGTGGCAGCAAAGGGAAAAGGAACCGGGCTCATCTAAGTGTAGGAAGTACAGCAAATATCAGGTCGACACAAATAGATCCTACATTACCCATCGCTTCACTCAATTCAAGTACATGTTCTGATTCCGAAGACTGATAGTGCTTTGGCAAAACACTATAATCCAGTCTAGTCTAAAGAACAACAGCATGTTTCAAGTTTCTCTTTTACTATCCCCAGAAACCGAGTAAGCTCTAGATCTTTCACGATCATCAACCAATCCCATAATATGTGCCGAAAAATTATTTACATCGTTTGGCACAAAATTTTCCTAGAGGAACAAATCCTAAAAGCAACAATAACTTTTGATATCATTTCACAGCACTTTCCACTTTTCTCACCAAATTATGTAAGATAGTTATCACAAAATAACATGATGTCTATGAAACATCAAATCATGAAAACTAAGAGTTTCTGATCAGACTTTTCCCAAGTGATTGTCCAGAACATTCATCTATGATCATCCACGTATTGAATTTGTTGAGGTACAAACATATAGTACCATAATAGATCTTCAATGCGCTCGAGTTTTCGGCATAGTTTCTCCCACTATAGATTCCATTCTTATACCTTATCCTGCAAATTTGTCTGGAATATCAATGTGCGATCCAATCTCCAAATGGAACAAAAACTCACATTTTTG
The DNA here is from genome assembly GCA_035668315.1 of Drosera spatulata. Taxonomy (NCBI): domain Eukaryota; kingdom Viridiplantae; phylum Streptophyta; class Magnoliopsida; order Caryophyllales; family Droseraceae; genus Drosera; species Drosera spatulata. The sequence continues at coordinate 20,819 of JAOVYX010021725.1, forward strand.
ACAAACAAAAATGAATCGAAATGGCGGTGATCAGCGACTCACCCTCAAACACCACCAATCAAAGCTACTCTTCATCGACATCGGACGCGGCCGGCGACGACGGAGGCGGAGGAACCGCCGCGAAAAACAACTACACGAGGCGACGTCTGGTGGAAGTCGAGTGTTGCCGGAGTTGAACGCCGCACGCTGTTCATCGGCCGGAATATTCGCCGCCGGCAGTGCTCGGAAGCAGTTCTCCATGGCGGACGGAATCGCGATTGCGGTCAGATCCCGGCGAAGTGTCTCCGTCGACGGCTATGTTTTCGTTTGTGCTTGTTTGGCACACAGGATAAGTACGGGATGAGATTAATAATCATACGTTTGTTACTAAACGTTACATCTCATTTTTTCAGACTCCGTTGATAATTGTTGGCATTTATAATCGACATCCAGTGTAAGTTATCGGACAATTGATTACACTGGTGTGTTGGAGGTTTCTACTGGTATAATCGTCAATCCAATTCTACCTCCTCGGTTCAGTATACGAGTTGGAGCAAACAAGAAACAACTGGTGGTCTCTTATTGATAAGATAAGAAAACATCATGAACAACAAAACTAATAAGATATACCATCAGCAGGGGCGGAACTCCCGGCTAAGTCACCCAAGAGGAGTTAAGGTTATCACGTAAACCACGGTCTCGTCAGCGATAGAAAGCTTGTCGATGCGAGCATCTATGAACGTCAACGTTCCTTCTTTAACATCAAACCAATATGCCGTGTGATGGTTTTTCTTGTAGTAGTCGTTGGATTTTGAGTTGCCTATGCTAAATAAAAGTTTGCCCTTATAGTAAGCAGGAGGCGATCATTCGGGCGTGTGAAATGCTTAGAATTTTCGCCCGGGGTTGAAGCTCGATGGCCTCCTTATTCAGGACCCATAGCTCTAGATGACGAGAACCAATCGTAATTAGTCCTAGTTTATCTTCGACGACCTCCAAATGCACTTCCCCGTGTTCATAGCCTGGCGTGGCTATCTCTCTACATGTATCCTCATCCCGATCATATCTAGCAACCATTCCTTTTTTATTGTGATCATCATAAGGTCGAATGAGAAAATAAGCTGCATCATCCTCGACAAATTTTCGACTGACTTGCGCATGAGCTCGTCTTGTTGTGAAAAAAATCTCCTTCCCTTGTTTCCAACTCTTCTTTTTCAAGCGATAAATGTGAACTTCAACCCCATCAACATCGTCACGAACCATTCTCCCATTGAATAAGAATGTAAAAAACCTGATAATCTTGTAGTCGTTGCTTCATCTAGCGTGCCCCAACACATACCAACTCTGCCAATATAGAATACGACCTTGTTTCGGGGAATATGCTCGTGACTCATGGATCTCTAAATATTCATGAGTTGTAGGATTGCATAGGTAAACATAAGTATTGAAAGAATATTGGCGAGTATATTGACTTGATCTTAAGCATAGCAAGCCGTTACAGGATCCCGTCAATGTATAGGGTCCCGCATTGATAAGATGTGTGGGAGGATTGGTGAGCACATCGCCCAATTAGAGGCAAGGAGATGAGAGCTGTCGAGCGGACCAGGGCAAGACAATAAGAGCTATGACGTTGTTTCGCATAATCACGATGAGGTTGATGAATAGTGTGTAGGGAGGATTATTAAAACTCGACTTATATCGAGTTATCACAGCGGATTAAATTACGTCTTTCTTTTGGTGTAAATCTTTTAGAAAACTATACTAGTGTATCATATATCATGTAAAACATAAAACAAAAATGTCATGGTATTTTTAATGTGAAAACCTCCTTCAAGATGAGGAGTAAAAACTATGAGACTGATATCGGAGTTCACCCAAACTGTCCACTATATATGAACTCAAACTCTCCACTATATATGAATAATGGGCATACAAAGATCCTCTTTAGATCACACTAGAGGTATACGGCAATAACAACTTCAAGTTAACAAGAGAAGGTTAAACAAGAAAAACAAGGAAAGAGATCACCGAAATCAAGACGCAAATCTCGATCTGCTCCCTTGAACCTGATGGCGCAAACTAGTTTTTGCACCAAAAACCGAACACTCTGCCTCTCTCTGTTACGATTCAGGGGAGTGCACAAGGCGAGAGAACCCGTCCAAATCTGCCTCTCTGTTACGATTCAGGGGAGAGCCCAAGGGGAGAGAACCCGTCCAAATCTGACCTGAACAACGTACACATGTGAATTGGGCCTATCTTTTAACCCAAAAGTCATGGCTAGTAGGTTATGGACTTTTTCACATATATAAGCTGCTCTCTTTTCTACACAAATATCAATGTGGATAACCAACTCACCACATAACTTCAACAATCTTTCTTTTTTATGTGTGAGTACCATCCACATGATCCACTCCCCCTTGAGCGTGAATCCATGGGCCTTTCTCCACCCATATCTTGGATTGGGCCATTTACACATCTGATCAACCCACTTTTTGCGGAGAGCACGACGTAACCAGGGGATACTTAACTTGTGCACCTTTTTTTTTTGCCCTTTCCCTAAAAAAAAAAAAAAAAAAAAAAAAAAAAAAAAAAAAAATTAAATTATTTCCCCCCCTTTCACTACCACTTTTCCCTGGCGACGGAGAACAAGAAGGCGGCGCTTCTCTGACGGTAACGACGGCGATCTCTGGGTGGTGTCCAGCGGCGACAGCGAGCGGGGTAGAGGACGGCGGGATCGTCAGCTTTGCTTTCCTCTGGCTGACGTTGGGGCTGCGCTGGGTGTCTTCGACAATGACTTGAGACGACGTCCAGCGGCGGCAGACTCAGGCGGGGAACAGCGGCGGCAGCGAGCGGGAATCTGGCGGTTGCCGTCGGCCGCGTGACGGGGCTCGATCTCTCTGGCGGCGGATTGCACAACTTCTTCTCCCTAGCGGCGGATGTGCACGACTGCGACGATTTTCAAGGCGGCGGGATCGTCAGCTTCGTTTTCCTCTGGCTGACGTTGGGGCTGCGCTGGGTGTCTTCGACAGTGGCTTGAGACGACGTCCAGCGACGGCAGACTCAGGCGGGGAACAACGGCGGCAGCGAACGGGAATCTGGCGGCTGCCGTCGGCCGCGTGACGGGGCTCGATCTCTCTGGCGGCGGATTGCACAACTTCTTCTCCCTGGCGGCGGATGTGCACGACTGCGACGATTTTCAAGGCGGCGGCAACTAGCGACGGTGGCGGCAACCAGCTACAGCGGCGGCTTCGATCTACTTTTGATTTCTAACAGCGATCTCAGTTAATCTCAAACCAAAAAATTAACCTTTACTCTGATACCACTTTACTCTGATACCACTTGTTACGATTCACGGGAGAGCCAAGGCGAGAGAATCCGCCCAAATCTGGTCTGAACCCGCCCAAATCTGATCCGAACAACTTACACATGTGAATTGGGTCCATCTTTTAACCCAAAAGTCATGACTAGTAGGTTATGGATTTTTTCACATATATAAGCTGCTCTCTTTTCTACACAATAAGGGTCTATAAATAAAGAATAAAAAATCTAAAAAAATCAACGCCAAATAATAACACTTTCTTTTTATATTGTCTAATCTGCACACACCTTACTCTGACTATTAAACATGTTTTTATATATAAAACAAATATACCAATAATGCAAAGAGATGAAGAAAAAAAAAAGTCAGTGTCAAACTTCTCATATTTGTGGATCAACTCTACATGAGAGTGACCCACCCAACATAGTGGACTAGAGATTGTATCGCGCCATGACTTTGATATGCACTTGAATCGATAGAGAGACTTGACCGGGAGAAGAGCTAGAACTTCAAGGATATTATCATTGGAGACGGTAGACTTCTTGTATGGAGCCATTGATGCATACCACTCGGCTTATTGTCTATTACTTTTTCTCTCTTTATAGATGGAAATTCAGACTTCTGAGATACGTCTAGTATCTGATGGGAAATCATTTCAAAAAATATCCGTGATCATATTATTGAATATTTGATATTTGATATCGTATGATACTATGCTATCTTTATTACTTACTTTTTTTAAAAAAAAGATCTTAAAATTATTTTAACAAACCAAGAGGATAATAAAGCAAAGCAACACATCCAAAGGTTTTTTCCCAAATGCCATTAGGAGATTTTGGATCACGGAGGAAAAACGACTTATCATTTGATCAAATCACTTGACTAACAAAAAAAAAAAAGAGGATATTTTGACCAAAAAGAAAAACCTAGAATAAGACGGTATGATGATTCTATTAATTCCTCTTGACCATTGGTATTACGACTACAACTGTTCATCCATATTGGTGATCATATTTTTGAAATTGTTTAAAATAGAATATAATCATTGAAATATATAATATAATTTGATTATGTATCATCAAAAACACATAATTGGAGATTGCAAGTCAGTGATCACAAATTTCAAGACCTGTAAATTGGAGTCATCTGTTGTAGAGTTATACTAGAAGATTGTCGTATGCTAGCGAATGATTTATCTGAATTTTATTGCTCGTGTGTGTGTCGTGAAGCAAATAGGGTTGCTCATGCTATGGAACGCATGCTTCGGAATATCACCTACAAGGGATATGGGATCCAACCATACTGGAATGCTTGTTATTTTGATGTAAGCAATGAAATTTAGGATTTGAATGGACATCTTTTCAAAAAAGAAAAGAAAAAAAAGCACATAATTCAAAAATGACAAACAATTATGGAATTTCATGGCTTATAGGCATTGTCCTTTGTTACGAACGGGACTGTTTATTACAACACAGTAATAAGTGAGAAAAAAAAATGACACAATGATTTACGTGGAAATCCTTACGGGAGAAAATCATTGACGGTCGCCGACGACGAGAAAATCCACTAGTCAAACGAGGAGATACAAAAGAGCTAGACCAAACACCGAGAGCATAACAATAAGGGATATAAAAGTGACTCATTCTTAAAATAAATCCCTTAAACTCTGTTAAATGTGTTTAAGCTTTCAAGGTATGTGCAAACACTTATGTTTGTGCAGCTTTTGCTCTCTAATATAATCAATTCTTTGCTTAAATCCCTTATATAGGTCTAAATACCGTGTGATAAAACGTATATCATGTTGAAAAACGTGTACCGTGTAGTTTGTGCAACCCACACCGGCCATGATGATTTGTGGCACACTTCCTATAAGAACACCGGCCATGGACCACATCCTTTCTGGTTTATCAAAACAAGGTATAAAATAAATATGCATAACGAACTAAAAGTACTTGGACAGTATCCAAATCATTCGTGGATGAAACTTAGTCTAGCATCATCTTTTGCCCATGAGGGGTTAGGGTGCTCACATAAGCCACTATTTCGCCTTTGTAGCGATCATGTTTGCGCCCTTTGATGAACGTTTCTTCCTCAAAATCAAGCCAATAGTGAAATCCCACGTCTTCCTTTCTAAAGAAAAGCTTGCCATCATAGTAAGCACGATATTGAGCCATAGATCAGAAATCACGGATCTTGCCTTGGAAGTTGCCAAGCAAGGATAGTCACAATCTTTTGCGATCCTGTAATTTTGGATATGAGCTGTACTTGCTTAGTTTAGATGATCGGTTGTATATTTTCCTAACTTAGGAGATCCTTTGTATATTATATATATCACACACTGTACAACTATTGAAATCAATAAAAAACAAGTTAATTCAGAATCTCTTTCTGGTATCAGAGCTATAGATACGTATCACCTCTCTTCCTCGATTGTATTGCTGTCTTCATGACTACAAAGAAGTCGTCTTCTTCTCCGGTCACTCAGATCTCAGAGCAAACCCCAGTCTCAAAAATTATCACAAACTCTTATATCCTTACTTCCTTTCCGACACAGGCGAACCACTTTCTTTCAGTCAAATTAATCCAGATAAATTTTCGGCTTTGGTATACCCAGATTGTGCCTTTCCTTCGAGGACATGGACATTTTCAATTCGTTGATGGATCATACCCGACGATCGATGATAGCATACATCATCCCATATATCAAGTTGAAGCTCTCTTTTACTCACTGTCAAATTATATTGATATGTACTTCTGGGATCGATTCTATTCCGAGCTGTTCTTTAATGGGATACCTAATGAAAAGAGGTACTTCATAGATGATAAGTGGACCGTTGACTTTGAGTCAACTAGTCGTAAGGTTGTTTATGCGTACAACCATTGGTGAAGATGGATCTTGGAGGGAGTTAAGGGATTTGGCTTAATAATAGGGTTTTATTTGATAAGTATGTGCTAAGTGTGCTCTTATGTGACTTTTTCTTCGGTGTGACAAATTATGTAACTATTTGTAATGTGTATAAGGATTTTGGTGTGGCTATCTATGTACTTATCTTTACAATAAATGCATCATTTATGTATTAAATGCTGTTGATAATGGAATATGTTATATTTACCATATGTTAATTGTCAAGGAGATACCCAAGGAATAATGGTTAATAATGCTTCGAATTATAGCAATGTCAATGAAAATAATTTGGATTGATATTTTGCAAATGCTTAACTTATAAGGTGATGACACACATTGAAAATGAGATTATTCAATCTGAAGGGTTAATGGAATCAGTGGACTATGCTACGGGATCTCATCCTGTGGTGCAGGAAGGGATCCATGAAGTAGCAACGGGAGAACAACCCCCGAAACAGCCGTCAGCTGACCCTATGATTGTGATGATGGAAAAGCTTCTAAGGATCAGGAGAAAAGCAGATGAACCTACTGAACCTAACACCGAGAAGTACTTCTAGAGCCTTAATGCGTACCGTCCAAAACGATTTACAGGATTCGAAGATATGAAAAGCTCTATAAGGCTGCAGGGTGTCCCGAGAAACTAAAGATCAACTTCAGGGTGTATTACCTCGAGGGTGAGATCAACAATTGGTGGACAACAGTCGCGAAACGAGTTGAACTTTCTAGCTTTGACTGGGAACAATTGAAGGACGATAGGTACTATCCTGAGCCTCTATGAACCTAACACTGAGAATTACTTTCAGAGGCTTAATGCGTACCATCCAAAACGATTTGCAGGAGATGATGATCCGACGATTCTGCAGAACTAGTTCGGAGATATGAAAAAACTCGATAAAGCTGTAGGGTGTCCCGAGAAACTGAATGTCAGATTCGGGGTATATTATCTCAAGGGTGAGGCCAACAATTAGTGAACAACAGTCGCGGAACGAGATGAACTTTGTACCTTTGATTGGGAACAATGGAAGGACGATAGGTACTATCCTGAGTCTCTATGGGACTGAATGAGGGAGGAGTTCTCTTCTCTAGAGAAAGATGACATGAATGTCACCGAATATGCAACAAGGTTCACAACGCTACTGCGATTTGTGTCTTCGTTCTACAGCTCGAAAGTTGAAAAGAAATAAAAGTTTCTGAAGGGGCTTAGCTGGAGGTTCAAGACAAACTTGTTAACTCATATATTTATTTCATATCAATAAATGTATTGGAAGGCCATAAATTTGGAGCAGTTTTTGGCAGAGAAGGATGGTTTCTTTGCAGAAAAAAAAAAAGAAAAAGCAAGATGATGCAAAATCTATCAAATCTGGTAGATTTCAACAATCTGACGGACCTCGTTCTAACCAACAAGGCGGGCCGTTGGGCAGTACTTCCAGTGTGGGACAAGGAGAAGAAAATCAGGGGACACAATCACACAATCCACAGTATGATCAACAGTCCAAGAAGAGGCAATCAACGGTTCTAAAATTAACCAACATCTAAAATTAACTCATTCGACGTTGTACATGTTTGGAGGTTACAGTTCTAACTATCACTTACACAGTTTACAAAAAATCAGTTCACACAATTCACAAAAATTTAGTTCAAACAGTTCATACATTCACCTAATGCAGTTTACGTGCTGAAGGGAGTCGGTCCACATATCCAGCTGAATCAGTTCGCTCAATGAAAGGAAACAGTTTATAGATTTAGATAACACAATTCATCGATACAAAGAAGACCGTTTATATTTTACAATTTACAGTTTACAAGCATCAGCATCCAATACTAACTAATGGATTGCTATTCTTGTTTAAATCATTACATATTTATGATCCTTACAACTCATGTAATGATTTTACACCATAATCTAATTCGACATCAATAATTCGTTTAACTATGTTGCACTCTTATTGTCGTACCATTATTCAAATAGTAAAAAAAATAACAATTCAATTGTTCAAGAATAACAGTTCACATATCCATAAAAACAAATCACATGTCCAGAAAATCATTTACCCATAAAAAACATTCAAGTTTTAAGTATATGAAGTCTTATCCACCTCATAATACAATAGTTTATATGATCTAACACATATTTCATATTGATCTTATTTTGATTCATAATATGAAACATACAATTTATATATCCACCTCATCAGCTTACATATAATAATATAGGAAAATCATATTTCATACAACATACCCATAGTTCACATAATAAAAAATAACAGTTTGCATAGTATCATTTACAGTTCGCATACCATCTATAAACTTCATCTACTCATTCAATGATATCTAATTATCCAAACTGATTTCATCGAATACAATGATTCGATACACTATTACTATCGTATTATATTATTGTTCACACCTATAATTCATACGGCATAACTCATCGTTCAAATTGATCTTATTTTGGTTTATAATACGAAATTAATAGTTTATTTATATATCCACATCATCAGTTTGCACATCATAATGTGGAAAAATCATATTTCGTATAGCATACTTGCAGTTCACATAATAAAAAATAACAGTTTATATAACTTTATTTATAGTTTACATAGCATTATTTTCTTTTCCCCATTTTATTGGGATAATTCGGCCAAACAAATAGTTAATAAACATAAAGAAACAATTCACACAAAATAAAAAAATAATTCATCAATACAAAAAAGATAGTTCATAAATATAAATAAACAATTCACACAAAATAAAAAAAGTAATTCACATATGCAAACAAGTAGTTCATACAAAATAAAAGAAGCAATTGACAATAGCAGTTCACAAATATCGAAAAGCAATTGGACCACATGGAATTGGAATGTAAAATTACAATGTTAATATCAAAATGAGTGATTTACAATCTGTGAGTGAGTCAATTTGTGAAATTACAATGTGAAATTACTTGTTCTATCATACAATCTGAAATTACCGTGTTCACGTCACAGTCGATCATAATCACTTCTTAGTCTAATTACTTGATACAACTCGACAAGTCTGTGCCCTCGCTTGGACCACTAATTAACTCCAACAAAGTGAGCGACAGTACATTGTACTGCACAAGAACCCAACAAACCCAATATACAAAAAAGATTTACAAATTCGACACCACATTGAATCAGTGGCCACATCACCGGAACCCCACAGGCTTTGATTCGAAACAACCGACACACCCAATTCAAAAAAAAATCACGATAACAAAAGGGGAAGATGTTGGTTCCATTCTTCGACCGTGTGGTAGCTGATCACCTTGTCCCTTTCCCCTGCCATCGACGATCAAATCCAGAACGCTGAAGATATTGATCAACATGAATTGATCACCTGTTTGTTGGGTTCTCGATTGCCAGGTCAATTAAAGTGTCTGTCAATAATCACTCCGTTCGCCGCCGTTGTCTGCTTCGTGTGACTGCTGTCGCTGTGTCGTTCTCTCGTCCGATTTTGGAGCCAGTTTGCTGTGGAAGATTACGAGTAGGGGCCAACTAAGTTGCTTGAGCTGATCGAGGAGCAATTGAGATGAGTTTCATGATTGTGAGGAACGAGGCGAATGGGTTGGGTTAGGGTGCGGCAACGGTTGGATTAGAGGGTGTGTTGGGTTGGTTTAGGTTGAGTGTGGTTACGTTGGATAGTATATGGATATTTTAGATCATTTGACACTAAAATGAAAAACAAAATTTAATTAGATATTTATATATGTCATAAAATTAATTGGATATTAAAATGTGAGTTGAAATTTTGTTAGACACTTTAAAATAATTGTGCATACTAAATAAAAGAAACACTTTAAAAATTCATTTAAAAAATATGATAATTGAGTGTTAGGTTTATGAGGGTTGTAGCGCCCCCATATACAAATTCCCTTGATTTTAGAAATTATTAACTCTGTTTTAGAGATTTCATATTTCTTTCATCTTACTTTGATCGAAATATTTTGATTTGACAAAAGAATTTATGCATGTGTCGAATTATAATGTAATGATATTTTTATCTTTGTAAGTGTGTGAGAGAAAGAAATACGAAAAAAAAAAGAACAGTAAAACTGAGATGATTTGATGTGATATAAAATAGATTATTTTGATAGTTTTATATGAAAAAAGTTTTCAAATAAACAAACGTTTCATTTCTTTTGAAACAATCCAAATAATAAAACGTTTTAATTAATTTAGGACGGAAGAGTAGTTACTTTAGACGGGATTAATGCCACTGTCGTCTTTTTCTTAACTCCATATTATAGTTAAATTGTACGGAGTATATCTTAGGAAAGATAAGATCTTATAATTACATGAACTAATTTTATCTCAGAAAGAAAATTCCATCTGTAATATTATGGAGTATGGAGCAAACAGAAAGCATAACATGATATACAAAACAGACTACAGTTTGACAGTCTCTTAGGGCCCGTTTGTTATGCAAGAATGACCAACGGAATGGAATTGTTGGTTCCACCTGAATAAAGAAAATGTTGTTTGGATGGTCACTTTCGACACAACGGTGCATTCCATCGGTAGACTCATTCCTGCCTTTTTGATGATTCTGATTCCTCCTCATCCTCTACGGTGACTCTATTCATGTCAGGAATGGATTCCATTTTATTTATTTTTTTAACTTTTAGCTTGTAAATAGCAGGTGAGTCTTTTTTTTAGTGACAGTTTAAGTAGTTAATAATTAAATAAATTAGTCAAATAAAAAAATCATATATAATATTGAATAATATTTTTGTACTTATTATTATTTAAATAATATCATATTATTTTTTTATTAAATTAAAATGCATTTAAAAATCATTTTCATTTATTTTTATAAATAAAGCATTTCATTTCGACTGTGCCAACCAAACAGCTTAAATGGAATAGAATAATCCATTCCATTCCGACCTTATTTCATTCTTACAGAATACTACATTCTATTTCATTCCATCTCAAAACCATTCCTATATACCAAACGGGACTTATACTCTTCGAAATTGCAAAATAAAAAAAAAATAAAAAAAGAGGGGTCAGTGCTATACCTTTGTACAAGTATATTCAAGAACAAAATCGTGTTTAATCAGAAAAATTCACCATACATGTCGTCTTCTTGTCTTTAAAGTGGAGCATGAGATCTTATTTCCCCCTAGTTCTGTCTTGCCTATTGATAACGCCGGACACAGCTTCAGCAGCATCCTAACTACAGTGGCTTGATCATACCGACACTAGTACATCTATCGCCTGCATATTAATATAGCACATATTATGTTACGAACGGGTTTGTTAATTATAAACACAAACAATAATAAGTATACAAAAATAAATGAGACAAAAATTTTTACGTAAAAACCCTTGCGGGAAAAATCACGGGCGGTCGCCGACGACGAAGAATCCACTAGCCAAATGAGGAAATACAAAAGGAGCTACACTCAAAACATCGAGAATCTCACAATAAATGATAGAGATAATAATCTCTAAAACAAATCTCTTAAATCCTCAATGTGTTTTTATCTGTGTATGTGAATTTCTCTCCTTATCCTCCCTGCCTCTTGCCCTCTCTCTTCTCCTTCCCTCAAATCCGCTCTCTCTGCTTCTGCGTCTTCTTGACTTTCTCTGCCTCTCCAGTGCTCTTCTCTTATAAACCAAAAAAAACACGGAAGAAACACAGAGAAGGCACGCGGGAAGAAAACCACGCGGAGAAGATCACGCGGGGAAGAAACGCGAACTAATTTGAGGCACTCCATCAACAAATCTCCACCTTGACTCAAATCAACTTCATTGTCGTCGAGCAACCTCCACCTAGACTTCAAACGAGTCTAATTGTCCTCCACTCCTAAGAGTTTCAGGCAATAACGAAATTTTGAAACAGGAACTGGTTTCGTCAACATATCTACTGGATTTTTTGCAGTAGTAATCTTGATCACCTTGACATCTTTAACGTCCCGTACAAAGTAATACAGGATGTCAATGTGCTTAGTTCTCTCATGATGCATCTGGTCACGAGTGAGATGAATGGCTGAAGAGCTATCACAATGAATCACTGTGCTATCTTGTTTCAGACCTAAGTCAGAAGCCAAATTCCTCAGCCAAATTGCCTCCTTCACCCCTGACGCAATAGCCATGAACTCTGTCTCTGTAGCGCTTAAGGCTACAGTATCCTGCAAAGTTGTCTTCCAAGAAACAGCCCCACCACAGAAAGTGAATACATACCCTGTAAGTGACCTACGACGATCCACATCTCCAGCATAGTTTGAATCTGAGAACCCTTCAACATTGTTGCTGCCTCCACCTCGCTTTGTATCGTAGACGAGGCTTAATCCCGATGAACCCTTAAGATATCTAAGGATCCACTTCACAGCCTGCCAGTGATCTCTACCAGGTCTGCCCATATAACGACTAACTACTGACACAGCCTGTGACACATCAGGGATCCAACTACACTCGCATACGGCACTGAGGCCATACTCCTCACCTCATCCTCAGTCTTCGGTGAGAGCTTCAAGGATAACTTGAAGTGCGCTATCAAAGGAGTAGAAATGGGTTTGGCATCTTTCATGCCAAATCGGTCTAGAACCTTCTCAATGTACTTCTTTTGGCTCAAGATCAAGACTCTACGCTTCCTATCCCGCTCAATCTCCATGCCCAAAATCTTCTTTGCTGGGTCGAGATCCTTCATATCGAACTCACTACTGAGTTACGGCTTCAACCTATCAATAGTCCCCTTGCCTCTACCAGCGATCAACATATCATCTACATAAAGCAAAAGATATACCTGACTCCCATCAGCTTGTTGTTGATGATACACACACTGATCGTACGTGCTTCGTGTGTATCCAACACTTGCCATAAAGGTACCAAACCTGTGATACCATTGTCGGGACGGCTGCTTTAATCCATACAATGATTTCTTCAGAAGATAGACTCAGTTTTCCATTTCTGCCAATGAAAAACCCTCTGGCTGGTGCATATAGATCTTCTCTTCTAGTTCACCATGTAAAAATATCGTCTTCACATCCATTTGCTCAAGTTCAAGGCCGAACTTGACAACCAAAGTTAGAAGAACTCGAATAGAAGTATGTCTGACTACAGGAGAAAAAACTTCAGTATTGACAATACTTTCCTTCTTAGTGAAACCCTTAGCCACCAATCCGGTCTTGAATCTCACATCATCATCATCGTCTGCTTTCTTCTTTTTGAACACCCATTTGCACCCTACGGTGCGTTTTTCCTTCGACAAGTGAACTAGAGTTCAAGTGTTATTCTTGAGAAGAGACTCTAGTTCCTCTTCCATAGCTGCAGTCCACTGGGCACATTCCGAACTAACGACGACCTCCCTGAATAACAAAGGCTCATTCTCAACTGCCTCGCTAACAATGTGTGCAGATGCCACCAAATCTGAATAGCCATATCGAACTAGAGGTCTGATCTCACGTTATTTCCTATCACGGTTAAGTTGGTACTGCTGTATAGTGAATCCCACCTGGATTGGATCTGGTACTAGTGGTTCCACTCCTGGATCTTTTGCTTCTTGAACTGGCTGCAAAGCATTAGTGGGAATATTGGGATCTAAGGATTCCCATCTTGATGCTCCACCTCAAGTGTCGATCTCTCGACTGGTCGTGTCTGCTCTACCTGCTGTTGAATTCTCCCTTGTTGTCCAACTTTCTTGGCTAACATTGACTCCTCGTCAAATATGACATCTCTGCTGATGATGATTCCAGGTGATGATGGATCAGTGGAGTATAATCTGTATCCCTTTATACCTGGCTGGTATCCAAGAAAGATGGTCTTCTTGGACCTAGGTTGTAACTTCCCTTCGGTAACATGATAGTGTGTAGGACAATCGAAAACACGAAGGTTGGAATAATCAGCGGGCTTACAAGACCAAGCCTCATAAGGTGTTTTCATGGATAACGATGAGGAAGGTGACCTGTTTATCAGATAACAGACCGTCATAACTGCTTCAGCCCAAAACCTCTCCTTCAGCCCGGCTCCAATCATCATGCATCGAGCCCGGTCCGGTTCATGCGTTCTGCTATCCCATTCTGCTGAGTTGTGTAAGTGACAGTACGATGCCTCACAATGCCTTTGTCCTTGTAAAACTTCGGAAATTGCTTGTTCATAAATTCCATCCCGTTATCGGTTCGAAGCCTCTTAATCTGCCTACCGGTTTGTGTCTCAATCAACTTCAACCATTTCTTGAATGTCTTGAATACCTCTGATTTCTCTTTCAAGAAATATATCCAGACATAATGGGAGTAATCATCGATGAAGGTCAAAAAAACTTTTTACCTCCCAGCGAAATATGCGGAGATGGCCCCCACAAATCTGAGTGAATGTAGTCGAGTGTCCTTTTCGTTCTGTGCATCGCACCTCCAAACGATATTCTCTTCTACTTATCGAGAACACAGTCCTCGCAGAATCCGAGCTTCTGTGTCTTCAATCCTCCAAGCAAGCCTGCTAAACTCAGAACATCCATCCCCCGATTGGCCATATGCCCAAGCCGCATATGCCACACCTTCATCTCAGAATTAGCCTCACCATCACGGGCAGACAATGAATTTGCAATAGCTAAAACTCTATCCTGCGTCGCGCCCACCAAATAGTATAATCCAGCACGAATTCGAGCCTTCATAGTCACCAAGCGGTTCTTCTTAACCTCCATGTCCCCATCGTGAGAATGATAGGAACATCCTTCATGATCAAGGGAATCCAAAGAGATAAGATTCTTTCTCACAGCTGGAACATATCGAACATCTTTCAATGTTCGCACAACACCATCCTACATCCGTAAACGAACATCTCCCACACAAGAATCTTACAGGCAGCATTGTTGTCCATAAGAATTACGCAGTCATTGGACTCAGCAAATGTGACGAACCACTCCCGATGCAGACAAACGTGAAAGGTACAACCGGAATCCATGACCCACTATGAAGTAGATGCTACCAAGGACTCCACGGCGGATGTATGAACGGTCGAGACTGTTTAGCTCTCGACAATACCACCGACTGGGGTTTCCTCCTTCTTTTGCTTATTCTTTAGTTTAGGACATTCGCTCCTCCAATATCCCTTCTGATGACAATAGTGACAAGGATCGGATTTCTTCGACCTTTTATTCTTCGACCGGCCTCTGAACTTATCATGTTGTCTTCGATCCTGTCTTCCTCTGATGAATAGCTCATCATCAGAGCCGAAAACACTGTTCCTATCGGAGTACTGCTCACCAGAACACTATGTAAACAGTTTCTATGTCCGTACACTATTCACTGCACTGTTCCAGCACTGTTCATCAGAGGGGAAAATTAATTTTTGTGGGAAAATGCAAGAAGACTGACCCGTAAAAAATATAACTTAAATCACAAGCTTAACAACGTTCGTTCCTAAGCCTACGTGGCGAACCCGGTGTTGAAAATAAGGATTGAAACGTTTCAAACTTTGATACCAGTTTGTTACGAACGGGTTTGTTAATTATAAACACAAACAATAACAAGTACGCAAAAATAAATGAGACAAAAATTTTTACGTGGAAACCCTTGCGAGAAAAACCACGGGCGGTCACAGACGACGAAGAATCCACTAGTCAAATGAGGAAATATAAAAGGAGCTACACTCAAAATATCGAGAATCTCACAATAAAGGATAGAGATAATAATCTCTAAAATAAATCCCTTAAACTCTCAATGTGTTTTTATGTGTGTATGTGGATTTCTCTCCTTATCCTCCCTGCCTCTTGCCCTCTCTTCTCCTTCCCTCAAATCCGCTCTCTCTGTTTCTGCATCTTCTTGACTTTCTCTGCCTCTCCCTTGCTCTCCTCTTATAAACCAAAAACAACACGGAAGAAACATGGAGAAGGCACGCGGGAAGAAGATCACGCGAAAATGAAGAACATGCGGAGAAGATCACACGGGGAAGAAACGCGGACTGATTTGAAGCACTCCATCAACATATTATATTCTTGATCTTGCCGACACTAGTACATCTATCACCTGCATATTAATGTAGCAAATATTATATTTGTGCGCATAGACTCAGGACAATACTCATAGGAAAAGCTTCAAACAATGCAGAAATGAGAAACCAGGAAGTTTTGGTTCAGGCAACTCACAGTTACTGTCTAGTATGACAATTTGGTAGGCGGTGAATCGAATCCGATGCACAATTCTACAAATTTTCAATCTATGAGTATCAGCGTGCGATCACATCTCTAAAGTGGATGAGATTCTCGACAAAGAAATATGAACTATAGAAGCTTGATTTCGGACAATAACGCTACCATTAAGTAAATTCATTCATTTATTATGAATAGTTCCATACCAGCTGCAGTACAACGAGATTAAAAAAATAGTTCTGACTAGAATCAAAATGCGGAATTGGAATTGTTCACCAGGTGAGGAAACAATTACTAACAACAAAACTAAGATCACTACTAGTTAATAAACAGTACCGAATCATTCATTTGTCGATTTTTTCCTAACGTCTTCCTCGACCATGTAGTAAGCCGCTCTTCCTTCTAATCACGTGAAAACATCCTCTCTATTTAAAAAGGTAATAGAGCTAAACTTGCGCATATCTCATCCTCAGGACTTGAGGGATTATGTGGGAATGCTGCTTTGCTTTTCCGTGACTGGAAGAGGAGTTAGGGTGCTCACATAAGCCATAGCTTTGTATAAATCACGATGTCTGCACCATTTTAAAGAGATGAATTTTCTCTTCTTTAAATCAATCCGATACTATCCTGAGCCACCTTTATAGTAAACAAGAGGGCAACACCCGAAAGACTGCTCCAATTCTTTGTTGTGTGAAATGCTGAGAACTTTAGTACATGGTTGAAGCTCGATGTTGTCCTTATTGAGAATCCATAGCTCTAGATGAAGAGAATCGGTAGTAATGAGTCCTGATTTACCTTCGACGACCTCCAAATGCGCCTTCCCATGTTCATAGTTTGGTGGGGTAATCTCCATACATGTCTCGTCATCCAGATCATATCGAGCTACCATTCCCTTTTTGCTGTTATCATAAGGCTGAATGAAAAAATAAGCAGCCGTATCTTCGACAAACCTGCCACTGGTGTGGATACCATGAGAAGTTCTTTTCGTGAAAAAAGTCGGCTTTCCTCGTTCCCACCTTTTGTTTTTCAAGCTATAAATGCGAACTTCAACAGCGGCAACAACACTTGGCTCAACAAAGGGACAACGACTATTAGACAGGCTCACGGACCTAATAACCTTATAATCATTGGTTTGTCTAGCATAAATGTCAAAGGAATCCTTGGATTAAGGGGTACGAGATGTAAGATCTGATATGCTACATAAATATCAAAGGAATCCCTTTGAACAAGGACCAAAATATTACATGCGAGATCATAGAAGTTCTAAAAATCTGAGGGAAAGATTTACAATCGAATCAAATAAAAACTTTGACTATCACTATATACTATAGTACTCCCCCTCAAGGTGGAGCATGAAGGTTACGAATGCCCAGCTTGGATAAAAGCCGATGAAAAAGGGCATTTTCGAGAGGTTTGGTGAAGATATCGACAAGTTGTATAAAGGAGTTGGCATAGGTAGTGAAGATCGAACCATCTTGAATATGTTTTCGGACGACGTGACAATCAATTTCAATGTGTTTGGTATGCTCATGGTAAACTGGATTAGCGACGATATGTATTGCAGCTTGATTGTCGCAATATAGACACATGGGTGTAGAAGTAGGAACACTAAGATCATGTAGAAGTGAATGAAGCCAAATGAGCTCACAAGTGGTAGTAACCATCGATCAGTATTCTGCTTCAGCGGATAAACACGAGACTGTACTTTGTTTCTTTGATTTCCATGAGAGTGGACTGTACCCAAGAAATGTGACATAACCAGTGACAGAACGATGCATGGTTAGACAAGATGCCCAGTCGGCATCACAGTAAGCTGAGAGGTGCAAGCTGCTAGTTGATGGGAAGAAAACACCATGTCCTGACAATGATTTCAAGTAACGAAGGACACGATTTGCTACAGCCATATATGTGCTGCGAGGTTGCTGAGGGAATTGACTTAGCATAGAAATAGGTGACATCTGGGCGGGTGAGATATAGGAGTCGACCAATGAGTCGACAATACGAGGCAGGATCCGCTAATAGCTCTTCGGAATCGTTGTCAAAGTGGAGATGTTGCTCCATGGGAAAGGATGCCAGCTTAGCTGCAAGTAGACCAGAATCAGACAATATGTCAAGGGTATATTTGCTTTGTGCAAGAGAAATTCTTTCTGGACAACGAATAACTTCTAAGCCGAGGAAATACTTGAGTTTTCCGAGGTCTTTGAGATGAAATCTGCTATGAAAAAAAGAAAGAAGCTCTTCAATAGAGGATTGGTGACTTCCAGCAACAAGTATATCGTCAACATAAATAAATACTGCTGTATAGCTATGATTTGTAGCTTTGCTAAAGACTGAGTAGTCGGCCTTTGACTGACGATAACCAACTGTGAGAAGGGCAGTAGTCAAGGTGGCAAAGCAATTGCGAGAAGCTTGTTTGAGACCATATAGAGACTTATGAAGCTTACAAAAACGACTCTTCCCCTGTTTGGAAAAACCCGATGGCAGCCGCATATAGACATCTTCATGAAGATCGTCATATAAGAAAGCGTTGTTGACATCCAATTGATGTAAATGCCAACCACGAACAGCGACAACGGCAAGGAACGTGCGAACATTGACCATTTTTTCCACCGGAGCGAAAGTGTGTGTAATCGACTCCTTCTTATTGTGTATAACCTTTGGCTACCAACCGTGTCTTATAACACTCTATACTCCCATCGGCTTTGCATTTTATCTTGAACACCCACTTGCATCCGATAGGATGCTTTCCTGCAGGTAAAGGCTGTAAAGACCAAGTATTATTTTGTTCCAAGGCTTTGATTTCATCTTTCATGGCAAGACACCAATGAGGATGTTTAATGGCCTCAAAGAACGTCGATGGTTCTTGATCAGATAATAGAGCAGTCAAAAAGGAAGAATGGGAAGGAGAAAAACGTGAAATTGAGAAAACATTTGCAAGGGGATAAGACAGGTTACCTGAATGGGGTGCCGAATACAGAAGGGAACATTGAGATGATGTAGTCATGTTACATGAATATGCTTTCAGATATGCTGGCGGATTACGTTCTCGCTGATAATGAGGCAGAGTGATAAGAGCCTAATCTAGGGTTGATTTGTAGACTTGTGGATTAGAAATAGGTGCAGGCAGTGTGGTTTCTGGTTGTTCAATCATAGGATCAGATTTATGAATTGATTCATCTATTGGATGAGGTTCAATATCAAGTGCTGGCAAGGGCAAGACTGAGGATGGTGGAGTAGACTGTGACGTTTGAGCAAAAGGGAATATATCTTCATAAAAGATAACATCCCAAGAGACAAATATGTGGCGAGTAGTGAGATCATATAAGTGATATCCTTTTTGGCCATGAGGATAACCAAGAAAAATACAACGAGTAGCTCGAGCATCAAACTTGATTCGAGATGGAGCATGATTATGAGCATAACAAAGACAACCAAACACACGAATATGAACATAAGATGACGTTGTATTAAAAAGCAACTCATGAGAGGTATTTTCCATTAAAACCGGATGAAGGGAGATGATTGATTAAATGTACCGTAGTTAAAACACATTCACCCCAAAAATGTATAGGAAGATTAGCTAGAAAACGCAAAGCCCGTGCAACCTCAAGAAGGTGATGATGCTTTCTTTCGACAGTGTCATTTTGTTATAGTGTCGAAACACAAGAATGTTAACATGGATAATTCCATGTTCAAGACAAAAAGATTTCATTGTGTGAGAGAAAAATTCCAAGCCTTTATCAGTAGAAATGCTTTTATACATAAATTAAACTGTGTACGAACCATGGCATAAAAGGATTTTAATAAATTTGAAGCCCCAGACTTATGACGCATTAAAAATATCCAAACAACTCATGAGTAATCGTCGACAATGGATTAAATCAAAAGGTTTTAAACATCTCTTATTTCTAATAGGAAAAGGCAATCTAGTTTGTTTGAGAAATGGCATACATCGCAAGAAGATTTTAAGATAGATGAAGAATAACCAGATAAATGTGATGATAGTTTGTTGAGGCGCTCAATAGGAGGGTGTCCAAGACGTCGATGCCAAAGAAGGGAATCATTAGTGTTGGTGATAGTGTGAGCAGACTCTGGCAAAATGATGTGATACAAGCCATCATACAATGTTCCATCCCAATCGACATCCTCGTTGTAAGGTCCTGGATGACACTAAAGGTAGGAAAGCATATTAATGCATTGTTGAGTGATCGAGTAAGCTTGGTGACCGATTAAATTGAATGTGAAAGATGGCACATATAGGACATCCTCCAGAATCAGAGAATGAGAAAGAAGCTTGTCACCCTTATGAGATGCAAACATGATTAATCCGTTGGATAAACGGACAAAAACTAGGATAGTAATTGAGTTACGTTCATGAGACCATTGAGATCATATGTCATATGATCGAACGCCCCACTATCGAGAAGCCATGAAAGAGAACTCATACCTGAAACTGATAAACTTGTCTCCGTACTGACCACATTGGATGAAGGAGCAGTTATAAGAAACTTCATTAGGTGCTGATATTGATTTGCGGTAAGGCCAAGAATCGATGATGGATTTGTATCTACAATAGCTATATTTCGATGAGATGACTAGACTCTATTCCAATGTTGTTGGCTCCTTGTTGTTGATATCCAGGAGGGTAATCATGTAAAACCTAACAAGTATTACGAAGATGACCATGTATATTGTAATTATCACAAAATGGTCGATTACGGTTCTCCCATCCAGAGTTTTGTTGAGAACGAGCAGGGTTTTGCTGATTTCTTTGGTTACCATCACGACCATGATAAAACAATGACTTATGGACTGCCACAGCAGCCGTGTCTGGAATCGATGCGGTCATCAAGACGCGTTGCTATTCCTCTCGCAGGATCATATGGTATGTCCTATGGACATCAGGAAACGGATCCATGGTGAGGATTTGAGAACTTACCGTCACATAGCTCTCAAGTAAACCCATGAGAAGCTGATAGACACGCATTTCTTGCACAGAGATATGTACCTTCTCTTGCGCTCCGCATGAGCATTTTGGATCTGTCGAGTAAGAAGACAATTCATCCCAAAGAACCTTCAACCGAGCAATGGATCTCTTGAGATGGAATATGCGCGGCGCATTGGAGAAACGTTCTTCAAGTTCCTTCCAAATAATTGCTATTGTTTTTGCATAAATAACACTATCAGCAATGGTGCACGTGAGGACATTCAGTAACCAAGATAGGATCGTAAAATTGGAACGATCCCAAAGCTGGACATAAGAAGATGGGGATTTCGGACGTGACAAGGAACCATCAACGAATATCATCTTATTTTTGACAAACAAAGCCATCCCCATGGCTCTACGCCATGTCGGATAATTATCCCGTTCAAGGACGTGCAAATAATAAGGGGACGATTGATCGATATGCTCAACAGACATGGATGACATATTTGATGGTTGTTTGACAACCTCTTGACTTTGAACTGTGGTGGCTGGAGTGGATGACATGGTGTTTAGGGACTTGGATCTAGAACTTGACGAGGGTCTAGAACTTGGTTAGTACTGACGTTCGCTCTGATACCATGTGAAATTTGAACAGCGCACTTATCTTTCATTGATGGCAATAAGAGAGTTAAATACAAGTTTATAACTAACCTAGATCCCTTGGATTAAAGGGTACGAGATCTAAGATCTGATATACTACATAAATTCAAAGGGATCCCTTTAAACAAGGACCAAGATATTACATGCGAGATCATAGAAGATCTAAAAATCTGAGGAAAAGATTTACCATCAAATCAAATAAAAACTTTGACTCTCACTATATACCGTAATAGGTAGGGTAGTTGCATATTAGGGTTTTGAACTCAGTTTTTGAGATGGAAAGAATCGCTACAATCCATATATATTTGATAGATCATAATATCAAAAAGATATCAGTAATGATTTTATCAAAAAAAAAAAAAAATCAGTAATGAGATACTATTATTAAAGTCATAATCTATTTTAGACCAAAAAAAAAAAATCGGTTGGTGCTCTTTGCATATGTGAGTTTGGATTTGTATACTCATAATATCTAACTCAATAAAGAAGATACTACCACATCTCTAACCCTTGGACTGTGCAACACACAATTTAATGGCTGACCAGTGACCATCAGTTCTAAACAGATCGGTTACAAATGGAACGAACAGAAAGCATAACCTCATATACAAAACAAGCTACAACTCCGATAAATCTTTAGTGCTCTTAAAAAAATTGGCATTTCTATACCTTTGTACAAGTATATACAACAACTTGTCTATTCCAAAAATTAACAACATAAACTGTCTCCCTCCATTCTTTCAAACTCGAGCATGAAATCTTACTTGTTACCAGTAATGTCGCCTTATGACAACTGCGGTCTCAGCTTCGTCAGCACCCTAGCTAACTACAGAGTGTTCACTCAGACACCGCATTTTGGTTCGCCTTCACTTTCATCAGCAGCTCTATCGCCCAAATACTAAGGTAGCAGAGTACGTATTCGTGCACATAGACTCAGGAGAATACTCCCGCGAAATGTTTCGGCCAATGAAAAAACCAGGAACTTTGGGTTCCGGCAACTCACAGTCACTGTCTAGCATAACAATCACCGTGGACATGCCAGGCCGATCATCTGGACACTGTTGCACGCACAATAGGCCTATGTGAATCAATCTTAGGACTTGGTATGCATAGCATGAGGAGCCGACCGCTGGATCAACAAGCTCCAATCCTCCACCTTCCAGATAACGACTCCATGCCTGCACGAGTATAATAAATCAACTCTCAGTTCTTTCTCCACTTTTTACTGTGGAAAGTCGGTTAAGAGCAGAGTGGAATAAGTGGCTTACATGTCCAAGAAGGTTGTGGCTGTGAGCTGGATGGTTGAACCCTCTATTTCTCTTCCCAGTGACGATCTCGAGTAACAGCACTCCGAAGCTGAAGATGTCCGACTTTACCGAAAATTGCCCATCAATGACATACTCCGGAGACATATACCCACTGCAGTAAATCATTAGAGGGTCAGAAGCGTTGTTTATAGTAAGGAGAATGTCCAACAGCTGGGTGCTCCTATCATGTGATAATGACACCATCCAATCTGATTTGAGTTTCAACATACAGTACATTATATGCAACCCGACATACATCAATTGCCACCACTTGATGTATTGGAACACGCGACAGTGGAGATTCTATTAATGGGAAGCGAAATAGAGAAGAACATTACTATGTCCCAACGACTCTCAGCGTCTTTGCTTGACTGTTATTCCCATCAAAACTTCTGGCCATCCCAAAATCC
>JAOVYX010021726.1:0-15427 GCA_035668315.1 Drosera spatulata
AGGGGTATGGTTGTTCCTACTAAGTCGAGTTTTGTATGTTATCTATATTATAGGGGAGAAACAAAAATGCCTTGATGTCCAAACACAAGCGTGAGCCCCTAATCCAAAATGTCCCCCTTAGCCTTGGGCATGTCTATTGTGTGATGGTGGCCTTAGACAACGGTGGAAAGGAAATGAACCTCGATTTGATGATAACCAAGGAACGCTCGAATCATACTTGGCTATGGTGGTCAAGAAACGAGGCGGGATGCTAAGTCGGATGATCAATGTGGCTGAGCTTGTTAGCCAAATGCTTGGACCGTGGCGTGGCGGTGTCAAACGAGACCCTTGACGATGAGATTGAATCACGTTGGAACCTTGAAGGGAACACAAGCAAACCAGGAAGCATGAGCTGGGAACGTTTCTGTAGGAAGAAACAAGTCTCAGGTGGCAACAGTTATGTTCCAGAGCAGTTGGAGCGGTTGGCCTTATTCCTGAGCAGTTTGGCATGTCCCTGGGGTTGTGCTGATTCATGAAAGGCTGTGTTTATTGACTTATAACTGCCTCTGGCAGAGCTTGTATATAAGGCTACGAAATTGTTATGTTTTGTACATAGAGTGAGGATCATTACCTTGTGATAGAGTGTAAACACAAGTCTGTAAACAAGTCTGTAAACCTAGGCTTGAAGGGTTCTTTGTTGTAAAAACGAGTTTGCAATAAAGTTGGGATTATTTCTTGTAATTCGTGTGTGCCTTGGTTCATTTGTGACTTGTAGTGATCCATGAGAGAATAGGTTGACTGGTTCGCAAGAATCAGGCCGCGCAAGATCGAAAATTCGTTAAGAAAACAAGCGAAAAATTTGACCCTGAAGATCAACGGTTGATATTAAAAATGTATTCCTCTCTCCTCAATTAATGCAAAAATGACCTTTTAATCTCAACCGTTGATCGAAATCCAACAGTTTACCTTTACGTAACTTTGTATATCGCTAGTCATAAATTCAACAAACCTCCCCCCCAATATATATATAAATCAAATACAGTATAAAAAATTATATTTTACCATATATTATAAAAAATAATGAAACATCAATGCCCTAAAATTATATCTTTGGTATCATAGTATTCAACATAAAAAAATATGAAACATTAATACACTAAAATTGTTTCGAGGAGCTAGAAAAATGATGTGAGATTGTCACGAGTAAATATATAGAATTTTTAACTTCTTATTTATTACATATTCTATGTTTTATATTTCATTCATTTTTTATTTAAAACAATTTAAACACTCTCGCTTCTCTCGGCATGTCCCCGGAGTGTCGTGGAGTGTCCTTGAAGTGTTCCTTGAAAAATTTAAAAACTCGACGTTCCTTGTCTCCGATATGTGTCAGAGACCTGTCGAAGGCGTGTACCCCGCGTGTCGATGTCCGACACGGGTACATCGCCTCCTGGGAAGTATCGATTCTTCATAGGTCACTAACTTAAAGGCTCGAAATTATGATCCCATTTGTTTCGAGGAATTTAAAACTAATGCTGCATGGGTGTTGGAAGATGAGCCCCCTGCTTTGACAGTAGATGAAGTTGAGGTTTTTCGTCAAGATGTTGCAACATGTGCTATTCGATCAGATGAAGCTGCAGGTTATTATCATTCACTAAGTCTTCTATTGCTTCCGTTTTTCGAGTTGTAGTATGTTGTGCATACTTACTATAAATTACCATAGATTTTTAATTTCTATTAATGTCTTGAGATGAGCCATTGAATTTGGATGAGTTGAATGAGGATGTTGGTGACCATGCTGGAGAAGTTGCTGGAGTTGAAGATGCTTCACATGGAATGGATACAGAGAATGTTCAAGTTGCTGAACAAGGAGAACTTTATGCTACTGTTTCGGATATTTATGAAACTTCCTTTTTGGGATTAGCATGTGTTGTAAGAAGTAGCTTTTGGGTTCTCATTTTTTGGTACATGAAGTTCAACAGAAGTGTAAAAATACATGTGATGATGTTTTGGAGGCATGAACGTGTCATGTTTGATATTCTATTTCCTGAAATTAGGATACATGAAAGTTCAAAACTTCAAGCAGAAGTGTAACTGTGTAAGATTGCATATGATGTAATTTTTTGGGGACATTAACTTGTTATGTGTGATACCCTAATCTCTAATACTTAATAAAAATAATAAAATATAGTTCAATCGATCCGATCACTGGTTGATCGGATTGAACCAGTGACCCAGTGACCCATTGACCCGAGGGCTTGACCGGTCCGGGTTTAATAACTATGGATTGTACATAACCAAAAGTGAACAACAAAAAGTGATTAGCCGCCTGCCCGCCTCAGTATTCGTCTAGTTTATTCTCCTTTTCGTTTCACATGGAACATTCATTCAAGTACAGCAGGTTATAGATAGTTCACATACGGAGTCATTCGCCTTCCATAATTCCATAATCTATTGAAACATGGCAGTCTATAAATTTTACATAACCACCCAAAGTGATCTGTAAGAACTCATCTCAATCGTGGTCGAAGTTCTTACCGAAACTCAATAAAAAGTTTTCATGTCCTTAGAAACCTCAATCAAAACAATCCCCAAGACAAAATAGCAACGACCCATGAACTTTGAATTCAAACGCTATTTTGATGACATGAAGGATTAAAGTCCATTCCCTATTCAGACTCACATTATGGATACCAATTCAATGTGCAAATACCGCATATCTGCCATACCACATATCTGCCAATTGATACATGAAGTAATTCTAGAAAGCATGACTTATGGGGTAGCTTGGCATTTAGGATAAGGTTTGAAGGACCGATTGTTATTTTGTGTCGTATATTCTTTCATGCAGCCATAAAAGTTTGAAGGAAGCTCTTAATTCTTTAGTCTAACAGATTTGATCAACTCACCTCGGGCTTCAATAATACTAAAAGCTTAATCAGCGCACAAGCTAATCCTAATCTTAACCGTACAAGAAAAAGTGAAACAGATAACCAACATAATTTCAGCATTGTACTTCAAGGAAGGCAAGGTCAAACCATGATTTGTATAAAAAAACCACTAATCAGTGCATTGAAGTATTATAATTCTCCAGCAATTGTAGATAATGGCGTCGCACAAACTGGATAATTTGATATGTAAAGGCAGAGGAGACCATGGAACTCTCAATCATTATTCAACATGGAAGTTGTTTCCTCGAAAGAGAGACCAATTCCATATACTACCTCAACGATACATGCTAAAACACTATAAATGTAGGACTGAGCTAATGTATACATATCAACAAAGCAAAGCTAAGAGAAAGAGAGAGAGACTCACATATCTTTCACACAATTTGCTGCGCCATTCTTCCTCCGCAACTAAACCAATACCAGCATCTACAATCTCCTCAAAAGTCATTGAAACTCGTAGTGCGACGACACCCTGTTCATTAATGGTAGTTGATTAGCAATAAGTTGACCATTTCTGGAAGGAAAAAAAAAAAAGGAATCCGTTTATCTCTTTCAGTTAACAATGGCACACACAAACAGCCGCCACGAAGATACTGCAATGGAGAAATCTATTGAAGTGAAGGCCATCGTCAGAGTGAAACTAACCGTTCTTGGGTTCTTCAAGAACCTCGGAATTGGACAAGGTCTCGATGGATTAGCCGAATTCTTCATTCAGGATGCCTTCCAACTGGAGCTTGTCAGCACTGAGAATGACCCTAGTACGAATTACTTAATGTATACCTGTAGAATAAATAAAGTGAAAAAAAAAAGGCACGAAAACTAACAGAAAAGCAAACATAGCTACAGATTAACGCAAAATCTTCTCTTCGCAGAGACACCAGGCCAAGAAAAGGATCCAATCAAAGCACACGCAAAACGACCATTCGACCAAAAGGTGGATGGCGATCTTAAGTATGAGGCTCATTTTGCTGTACCAGCAAATTTCGGGGAAGTAGGCGCCATCCTAGTTGAAAATGAGCGGCATAGAGAGTTATTCGTTGAGGACATTGTCCTCACTGGACTACCTTATGGCGATGTTACTGTTAATTGCAACTCATGGATTTATTCCAAATTTGATAACCCAGAAAAAAGGATTTTCTTTACCAACAAAGTGCGCCTTACAAAAAAAAAAAAAAAAAAAAAAACAAAGTGCGCAAACCTCTCAGGGAAAAATCAATAGCCTCCTCGCTGGTATTTTAATGACATCCAAGTTCAATTTTATGGATTATTCCAAATCTTGCAGTCACACTTGCCATAGCAAACACCAGCTGGGTTGAAGAGGTTGAGACAGAAGGAGCTTCAAAATCAACGGGGTGATGGGAAAGGAGAATGAAAAATTACTGACAGAATATATGACTATGACACATACAACGATCTTGGAAACCCAGAATCTAACATGGAACCGAAGCGACCAGTCCTGGAAGGACATGAGCACCCTTATCCTAGGCGTTGCAGGACAGGGCGTCCTCCAAGCAAAAAGGTATTAATGATAGGCATTGACCAACCTAATGGATCAAATGGCAACCTTGTCTAAATTAAGCATAACTAGATGAACAGCAGAATATGGCAAAGGTGCATGGATGATCAACATAACTAGCACAAACAATGAAGCATTGACCATATATCTTGGCTAGGCATAATAGTAACTGACCTGGTTTCTCCCAGCCATGTTACCAGTTGATCATTTCCAGATAAATTGTTTTTCTCTACATACAGATCCGTTGTCAGAAGCAAGAAGCGGAAGCGTCTATGTTCCGAGAGATGAAGAGTTTGCTGATGTGAAGGAGACAAGTTTTGGTGTGAAAATTCTAAGTTCAGTACTGAATGCACTGGTACCAACTTTGGAGGCAACAATATTGGACTACTGGAATTTATGAGCACACCTAACATTTAGCTAAATCACAGTTTTTATGAGCACAATCCTAGCTAAATCAAAGTAGGTAATAAACAGTAGTGAACATTGTAGATTCTGTACCTTCAGAATCTAGGCTTCCCAACCTTCGCAACCATAGATTCGCTTTTTATATATGGGATTGAACTACCACAGCTTAAGCATAAGAAGAGTTTGCCAACACTCTTGCTTGGCTTAATACAGACAACTGCTGAAGCAGGAAAGGATGTTCTCCTTTTCGAGAAACCTGCACTAATTGAAAGTAAGTGGTTAAATTCATATTCAACTGGAAGTCACTGGAATGAATTATTCAGATAGTAGACTGCAAGGTAATATTTTTAAGGATAAACTGAAAAGAATATATACACCATTATGAAATGCAGACAAACCGTTATTTCCGTGCCTCCCAGTGTTAGCGGCTTTTCTGCTGTCTCAAACCTAATGAGACTCTCTCTTTCCACTTCGCTGCATGTGTTTACAGAGGATCAGCATGCTTGGATAAGGGATGAAGAGTTCTCAAGGCAGACTCTTGCTGGTCTCAACCCATGCAGCATTAAATTAATAGAGGTAACCTACAAACAAATACCCAAGAATGTCATCAGTAGTCACATCTAACATTTAGCTAAATCACAACGCATCAAACTGCATCTGTAGTGACAATCATTTCAATTACGAAATATGATCACCTTAAGGTTAGCATCAACAAATGCAGGAGTGACCACTAAAGAGCAAGCTCAACCCAGAAATCTATGGCCCGCCAGAATCCGCAATCACAACCGAACTAATCGACCAACTGATTCACAGTAACATGACCCTTGAAGAGGTGCATCTTACATCCGTTCCCTTATGAGCATTACTGATAAAACACAATTTCGCACTCTAAAGTAAACGTCGATTTGCAGGCTATAGGGCAGAAGAAGATGTTCATTCTAGATTAAAATGATGTGTTCCTACCATATGTAAACAAAGTAAGAGAGATCAAAGGCACGACCCTCTACGGCTCAAGAACACTTTTCTTCTTCACGCCAGCGGGGACACTTAAGGCCCTTGCCATCGAGCTGATACGGCCTCCATCTAATGGGAAGCCACAATGGAAGCAAGTATTTACTCCAAGTGAGGATGCCACTGAGTCTTGGCGAAAGTCCATGTGCTCGTTCATGATTCTGCTCATCACCAGCTGATCAGCCAATGGAATGTGCATACAAAATTACTCAATTCGATCACTTCAAAACTTCTATCCGCAGACCTTCGTACTACTTCGACATATAAGAATTGACACATATGTGAACTATCATTGTTGCAGGTTCAGGACTCATTGCCGCACAGAACCTTATATCATCGCAGCCAACAGGCAACTAAGCGCTGCACATCCTATCTACAGACTCTTATACCCACATTTTCGATATAGCATGGAAATCAATGCCCTAGCTCGAGAGGCCCTCGTAAATTCCGATGGGATTATAGAGTCATCATTTTCTGCTGGCAAGTATTTCACGGAGCTCAGCTCCGTCATTTATGATCAATCCTGGAGATTTGATTTCCAGGGACTACCAGCAGACCTAATCAGCAGGTAATGGCTGAAGAAGCACCAATCTCTTTTGGGTAAAACATAATTCTTTAAAATTGGGAAAAAAAGGTTCATATTCACAACCCATAGATCCATCAGAATCTCCTCTGAAACCTAGATTTCTATCATCCGTATCCTCCAAAAATCAAGATTCATACCATTGCTTTAAAAACAAAATCCGTCGTCCATCTCCAAATCAGTTTTCATGTCTTCTTCGTATCAATCTGTGGAGCCAGAACATTAATCCCCAAACAAATAGTTTGAGGAACTCATATGAAATTCTCTCTATACTTTACCATTCAATTGATGTAGATTGTGGAACTTATGCATGAAATGGTTCGAGTATTTTAGGGTTCACAAAATATTAGGGAACTCAACTTTCAGGAAAAAAAAAAAAAGGCAATTTCAGGGGCTTGATTTTGGTTGCAAAAGCCAAAATGGAGAAGAGAGGAAGATGAACATTGTTGTACACAGTTTTCTTTTCGTCAATTTTAACTAAGATTTCACGGTAGTTGCTAAATTGATGTAAGGAAGATAATTTGAGTAGGTAAAATGTAATATTGAAGATTTTGGTTGGTTATGTGTAAATAATGAAGAATTGGGGTGGGTATTTGTAAAAAAAAACCCTTTATTTTCCTGTAAGTAGAGTTTTCTTTTGGTATTCACAGAATTCTCGGTCCATTCAAGTATCATTGTAAATTCAATATTACGATAATAAATGAGTGCTGAATTCCTTGCCTAATACAGTATTTCCTTTCTTACTTCTATTTCCCTTTCCCTACATCCTAAATTCCACTGTGTCACAATTGACTAATTTTAAAGATGCGAAAAATACACTCAGCTTGTACCAAATCAAAACATCTAGTAGGGTTAGTTCTTCAAGATGAGACTAAAAATCCGTAATCACAAGCTTCACCCCCATTCAATTAAACCTTCCTATAAGATATCAGCATGAAGAAACATATTAAGCTTTAAATAATATGTTCAGAGCTTTCCTAGAACCACAACCTTAAACTTCATATGTTCCAGACTCAACCATGTTCAATCAGTAAATTCAATAGATGACAAGATAATGAGCGCACCTAATATCCAGAAATTTGACATCATCATGGCCCACAACAAGAATTATTTTCAAACTTCAGATGCAGGACACCTATTCCAAACAGAAGATAATCAATCAGATAGTCATTGCAACAACTCACGAACATTATTCGCAGACACAGAAGCAAGTTCCAACGAAATCATCAGCAAACAAAATGCAAGCAGATTCTGAAATCGTTCTTGACTAATTCTCCTATCTCAGCACATACCAAAAACCCTATCAATAATCTTAAACCAACACAGAACAAGGAGAAGAACTCACTTGATTAGAATCCAGCAAGGTCAGATAACAAGCCTTAGTCGAACTCGAGGCGAATTGTAGACCGCAAAAACCCTATCAATAACCTTGAACACAATGCAACACAAGATCGGACACCCGAAATTGAGATCGAAATCTGTGATTCGATGGCAACTGTAAGTCTCTGGCAGCGTTCTGTGAAATTCAAACAGCAAGGCTTGAATATCATGCTTGAATCACCCCGTCCATTAGGAGAACACAATATCATGCTCGAATGAGATAATTAATACGTTCATGCTCGAGTGAGAAATAAGCAGTGATTATCTGCTGTCATTTCCCCCATTTTCCCCCTTTTTCTCTTGATCGGTAAATATTCTTGCACTCCTAATTGCTGACCCACTGATTTAAGTTACAGGAGTACTTTACAGTCGTATGAATGAATTTGTATCGCATGAACCTTTCGAGAATTTATATCACATAAAAGCTTCAAAGATACTGTAACGTAATCGTGTCATAGTAACACGCAGCTGACAAATTTTTTGCTTTCTATCAATATCCAAATAATTAGAATCTTGATAAAAGATATGATCCAGAGTCCTTTTTTTTTTTATGAAAACATATTACGGCTAAAATCTATTGCCCTTTTTCAAATTACAAATGTTTAATACAGGTATAGGAGGATATTTGTATGAGAATGGGACATTTTTAACCCAAAACAAAAAAGTTTGTGAGTGTGCGATGTTAGCATGATCAAAATTTGTCTTGAAAATATAATGGTGTGCTTTTTATTTCTCCAATACTCTTTTCGTCCCCGACGAATTAGAACAGTTAGACTTTCACTACTTTCGAGACCAACAAAAATGTTTTTTGAAATTTGTGAAACGTTGATGAGTTTGAGTTCTTTCATCAGATACCACCAAATACGTTGTAGTATCAAACAGATTGTGAGGAGAGAGTTCGGAAAAATGCAAGAAAGCAACGTACCGTTTCTCAGAACACTTTATGGCTTGCATGCTGTGAAATAATCCATCACGTCTTCATTTACAATCTATATACATAAACCCATAAACGAATGATTGATATGCTTTTACAGTTCCCAGTCTGAATCTGAAGTAAAAAATTACTTGTATTAAGCAAGAATACCAGCAATCAAGGCAAAATCATGCCAATTGTGTAAGAACCAAGCATCGCAATCAACCTCCAATATTGCCAGCATTTATATGTGCTTGGAAAAAACATGAGCTGGCCAAAGTGGCAGAAAATTTCTTCTGATTCTTCCAATGAATCGTCGGTCCTGAATACTGATCATCGTCTTTGTCTTCTCATCATTCTCCCTTGTTGCCATCCGAGTCACAAGAATCATCACTATCAACACGATGTTCTCTCTCTAGCTCGACCATGCCCACGCTACCCCTGGATTGCCCTGTGGATAGGGATTGTGTTTCTTCATCGTCAGAATCACCCAATCCATCAGCATAAGCATATCTGTGACAGACAAAGTAGCAAAAGTGAATCTGTTGAGAAGTTCATTCCGATTTTCAAGGTAGCATTTCCGCTTCTAATAGTACTGGCTTCTTTTCAGATAAGAATGGAATGAAAAGATAAAATACAAGAATCAAGCTAAGCATAGTGTCCCGCCATTCCATGCTTCACCACTTTGGCATTCAAAATTCTGGGATATCACACGGTACAAGAAGAGAACTGTGGGCATAATTGGCAGACTTCACAAGCCCCTGTTTGGTTCAAAACACAAGATTGTGAGGGAAACAATGGTGACATACCGCTGAGAACTATGAGATGGTGCCCAAAGATAACAGATAACACAGAGCAATGCGAACGCCAAAATGTCCCAGAAAGCAGTTATGATCCAAGCACTCTGCCACCGCTCATTAAAAGGATCTGTTGCTTTAAAGTAGATCTGCACAGCACAAGACATTAGAAACATGTCAAATGTAGGAAGGACTGAAAATATGAATAGACAGGCAAGAAAAAAAGGAACGCAATACTTGAAAAAGTTCCGGCTGCATTTTGTCACCATGAATTCTCAAGATAAAAAATGACAGAAATGTAGTCAATGCAAAATCTAAAATATTCACATATTGTATCTTGATGTCTCTAATGAGAACACGAGATTTAAGCACCAAACATCTATTCGCACATTTGAGGATGAGGGGTCTAATCTTACAAAATCAGTCAACCGAGTAGTCATATAGCTGAATTCTCAAGTAAGCAACAAACATGTTTTCAAAGAAAAGCAAGTTGAAGTGAAGAAAAGGTCAGTTGAGGATACCTCATAAATTGTCCAAGCAACAGAAGCAATGACTGATATTCCCAATGCATTGGCAAATTTCCTGTAGATTTCCAACTTGACCGAGCTTCTTTTTGCCTACAAATGAAATATTTTTGTAACCAGAAGATTAGTGGCCTCTTTAAGGAGAAATACTATTTCAACAAACCAACTCCACGAAAAGCTTAAGCTTAAGGTAGAAGGTTGAGGGTTTAGCTTTGAATCTTAACATTTGAGCTGCTAAGTAGTGCAAGATTTGTTGATGGACAAAATCAAAAATCAAAAACATGAGTAGCTTACACGAGGACGGAGCTAAAACCCTAAATTGAGTTGTAAACATCTAAATCCAAGCAATATTCGACAATCTTAACTAAATTGGTCTTTGGATGCAGGACAAAAGTGAGGATTTGTATCGCATCAAGCCAGTGGACACAGGACATGGGTCGACAATGACTACGGTCAGTAGGTGGCAGTCGAGGAGGCAGCTTGGTCCCATAATTCCATTTAATATGGAGAACCTTCAAGAGATGATGATCATGGAGACATGTATAGCAACAAGAAAAGATTTATGAAAAACATCGAAGAAGCAGCTTAGGAAAAGTTGGCAAAATTGTCTTGAAATTGAGATGCATTACAAAACCTGGCCCTCTTTTGTTAAGAGGCAAATGCAGGAATGGTGGCCACCATTCCCACCACCAAACGGTGGCCACCTTTTTTTTCTTTTTTTTAAATTCAAAACTTATAAATTTAAACGGGTATGATCTTCTAGATCATATCTATTAAGTTTTGGAAGATTTTATTATGGTTTAATATATAATCAACAAACTATAATATCAATGGTTAAAAAAAAATTAAAACACAACTCCCACCGATTATCAAAAATTTAAAACTATAATCAACTCCTTGTTAGAAACGGTGGCCACCTTTCCTTCCTATTACTCTTTTGTTAAAATGTTTCCTTCCTCGTTCATGTGCTTTCCTAAGGTCATTGAGTAAAGGACTTGAAAATGGTTCATCGAGCAGCACAACCAACACAATGATATTCCACAAAAACATAATCAAAAAAGAAGGGTAAGATATGTCATTTTCCAACAAGCACAAGAAGATTTGATCGAAGAAGTTCCATACCTGGAGTTGTTCTAGTGTCCTAGAAAGAGAAGTGAAGATCCACAAAATTATGAACGTATCCAGGAATACATCAGGCAGAACAAGCAGAAGTCTAGCTCTCCCTGATATGTCATTGATGGTCCCCACAAACTCTGTTATATGTAGAAGCTCAGTTGCAAGAAAGTAAGTTACTCCAAGAAGTAACACCTTTGAGGTCAGTCCACCGAGAGTAGGCCGCACAACACCATAACCCATAGAAACCGTGAGTATAAGAAGACGTGACAGTGTTCTCCTCACAGCTCCTATTGTCACGACCCATGTGGTTATTGCAACTGGTCTGACTCCGATACTATTAAAATTAGCATACTCAAAGTACCACAGAATCATCTCAAACCATCCCAGAGCAATGAGAATGGTTATACAGTGTTGAAGCAGCAGCACGTCCTTCCAGAACCTCACGTACTGAATGAACCATATGAAGCTCAGCAGGATATAGGCAACAGACATGAAAACGTAGAATTTCATTAGCGGAGCCATTCTACCAGGTAAAAAACCATCGGGATTCTTCCACAAAGTCCTCCCATTCACAGTTAGCTCCTTCAACTCAGGATTGCAAGTTATGAAGAACAGATTGTACATTCCGGTCTTTATGATATCGATCACTATGTCGTCCATTTCCGACGATAAGGAATTTCCATGGAAGTGTACATCAAGTACAACAGGCCACTTGTCATCTTTTGACGTTCGTAATCTGATTATTTCACCTTGCTTACAACCTTCGAGTTTAGCTAGATCAGGAGTGCAGCATATAGACCTCTGCCCACCATATGCAGATCCACCAATAGTGTCACGATCAGCTGCTTCAAATACTAGCACTTGAACCAAGCCAGAGCTGTTTTCTTTGGCTTTATGTAGTTCAGCAGCCTCTTTACTCCTCCAGAATGAGATATTCTGAAATCTGTTGCAGCAATACAGCTTAGAGATATGCTCTTACATGAAAAATGAAAAAGAAATATTTGATCTTAGAGAACCTAAAAAAATCATAGATGATGATGATTAGAATGAAGAACGCTCATAAGAGCAAATGCACAACATGTCAAAACTAAACAAGTAGTTAATCGAGTATCTAGCCACTGCTGACCATTGTCCCTGCAATGTATCCATTTTGTCATACTCCTTTCTACACTAGCCTGAGAACTCATCAGCTTTATCTTCATGTCAGAGAGAAGTGTGGATTCATTCTAGATTCAAACCAATTCCTTAACGATGAATATGCTTGATCACCACTGACCACAATCTGCTCTTATAGTGAGCCAAATCAAATCAAAGTTGGTTGGATAGAGAAAAAGAAGAGAGATGTCTGGATTCGTGCAACCAAAAAGCATGTATAAAGCTCAAGGACCTATTTGTAGGATGGTTCAACGATGACTTCTGAAGCAGTTAAGATGATTGCATAGAGACTAGAGAGCGAGATATTAAGATTGCTGCGTGGAAACGATAAGATAGATGAGCTTACTAAGAACAAGCAAATAAATAGCCTATAAAATAGAGCTAACAGGACATAAACAGTTGATGGCTTGATGCAACTCATCCTAACCAAAGGATGACATAGTTCACCACTTTTTGCCTAAATTAGTATGACACAGAAATGCAGATCTCGCCGAATAGCATACTACTCTGTATTTCAATACAAGAAGCTTCACAAATCAAAGAAAGTAACCCTATGTGGCGAAGAATTTCACCATACCAAGACGAAATCTACCAACCAACAAGCGGCAACTGCAGTATCAGGACAGATCCAACACTATCCTACCTTTTTTCCTCAACATCCAACACCACAAGCTCAATGTCACCAGCAGCATTCTTCGGAAACAGCAGCAAAACCCCAACATACACCACAATTTCGCACAGATCTGCTCAAAACCATACAAATCAACCTCGCTGCCACCACCAGATCACCGAAACCTCATCGCCTCAAATCAACACGAACACACCAAATCACAAACATATACATCGACATTTCACCATCCGACACCACAGCTTCATCTCAAAACCAACCAATCACACAGAACTAACCTCATCCGAAATCGCAGCATAAAGTAATCAACTAAAGCAACAACACTGCAAAAACGCGGATCAATTACCTTATGAAGGAGTGGCCATCGTGCAGAGAAGAACGAGCCACGGACTCCTCATCCGAGTAGAAATCCAAAGAAGAGCGAGAGGCGACAATGCCTTCGCTGCCGGCGGCGAGGAGGAAGGAGTTTCCGACTTCAATGAGGACTTCGCGGTCGTACGTGTGAATGGAGGCGTGTGAGAGCGAGATAGATGCGATGGAGAGTGAGATGAAGAGAATGAACAGAGGCGGTGGAGCCATAGCGGCGGCGGTGCGGTGGTGGAAATGGTGGAGTGCGGCGTCGACGGAGGCTGAGAGGGCGGTGGTTGAGTTGAAATCAAGTGTGTGTTCGGTGATCTGTGTCTTTACTATATTCGCGATTTAGACCAGGGATAATGGCATGAAATAATTCGTCTGAAGTTTTTGGAAGGATGGTAGAAATAAAGAAGAAGATATGTCTTGATACAACGTGTGTTAAATAATGATATAATGATTGAGATTTAAATATATAAATTAATTATTAATATTAAAATAAAATAATTTAATTTTAATTCTTTATTTTTATTATTTTAATGTGAATCGTTACTTTATCCCTTGATATATGATGTATCAAAACACATAATCCTAAACCCTTTCTGAAAACAAATACTGAAACTTCTTATTTCTTCAATAAAAGCATTAACATTTTGCACATAATCTCAAATTTTTCACAAATGACTTGTAGCAATTACAATATAATATTATTATTTTTGTTGAGTTTATGATAACGAATGAAGACAGCAACAGTGACCGTCATCACGTTGCCGTGACACACTCAAAACAAAAACGAAAAACAAAACAAAGAACATTTTTGAAAAAATACTATGAGTATTGTTGTGATTTTAATGCATTATGATAAAGGATTTAGAGAGATTAATGTTAACAATACGTAAATTTATGTATTGTTAACAACAAGATTTCTTTTCTTTATGATAAAAGATATCATCATACTCATACTATCCAATTATATATTTATATACTTGCGTCCATAATAAATACTTTAATGTTAATAGAAAAGGATAATATAGAGATAAAATTAGATCAATAACATGAAAAACAACCCGTCATTATCTCATGTAAATTTATCAACAGTATAAATGATAGTATTTGTATAAAAGTTCATTGTTATGCGAAGTATTTTGAGATAAATAAAATAGCATAACAATAAATAACTCAGATATTTTTTATAGTCTGATAAATAATTCGGATATTCTATAATTGTAGTAGAATTGGATGAAGTAGTATATGTAAACGAGCTTATAAAATATATGTCATGACATTGGTATATCCAGTAATAGATGAATAATTGAGATTAAAATAACACAAAGCAAAGGTTAAGATTTGAATGTTACTATCTTTTAATGTTAATTATTTATTTTTTATCGTTTGATCTTAACCATTTATTTTTTATTAAACACACATATATTATGACATATATTCTTTTTTTTCGTACGTAAAAAACAAGAAGAAAATTAACGATAAAAAAATACTAATGCGACACTTACCAACAAACAACTACAGCAACTTTTTGCGCATACAAATTCAAAAAAAAAAGTGAAATAATTCAAAAATAAAAAAAAATCTGATAAATTTCAAATCTACTAAATTGAACGATTGAAAACGCTTCACAGTTGCTTATTAACTACTGCT
Organism: Drosera spatulata; assembly: GCA_035668315.1. Taxonomy (NCBI): domain Eukaryota; kingdom Viridiplantae; phylum Streptophyta; class Magnoliopsida; order Caryophyllales; family Droseraceae; genus Drosera; species Drosera spatulata. The sequence goes on from JAOVYX010021726.1 coordinate 14,966, forward strand.
GCGTTAACCTCCCTTCTCCCAAAAACCAATCCTCCCAATATCTAATTAATCAATCACTAGACCCCCAGCAGGCCCAAGCCCAAGAAAAACCACCTGGGCCCCACAGCAAACTCGTCCTCCTCAACAACCGCCTCGACTCGACTCACACAACCCCACCAAACCCCACCCCACCCCAGCAAAGGATCATCCTATTCCTCACATCCTCTCCCCTTCATTTCTCAGCCGCAAACTCAAAGCCCTCTTCAACAACTACCAACAATGGCACACTCTCTCTTTCACCCCACTCACCTCCCCACCTCATCCTCCACCTTCATCGCCCCTCTCCTCCCCCCTTTCCGTTTCCCTCGTCCCTTTCCTTCAATCAAAGCAATTTCATCATCGCTGAGTTTTTCCGATGGGGCCGCGGCGGCGGTGCTGGAGCGGAGCTTGGTGGTGAAGTCACGTGGTGGTGAGGGGAGGGTG
>JAOVYX010021727.1:0-15426 GCA_035668315.1 Drosera spatulata
ACCATTTAATTTATAACTTCAAGAGTTCAAATCCAAATATAACGAAATTTGATTCGTTAGAAAGCTAACACATAGAGTTATCTTCACGAATTATTTCGTGAATTTTGAAGATCATATTCAAAGTTTTTGAAGCTATTCAAGTAAGATGAAAAAATCATAATATTTGAGCTCACCCACAATACATGTCGCAAGACTGTTCTTCTCGGTTTAGGCGTGCCATTTCCGCGCAAGGGACCATGCTAAACTCCTCTGCACCATTCCAGCTCATCATATGACCCTTGTTGATCATCGGAAGGGTGGCAAAGACGTCCAAGATGATGGCGTCGTGAGAGCATCAAGGTGACAGGAAGAACCCGACGCGCGGCTGCCTTCCTTCGTTGCGACCATGGCGGCTGCTAGCCTGTGCATCCTCAAAAGTTAATGGTCATAGCAAGCAATACGGAGGATCTATGAACGTCTCGTGGTTGCCGGAGTTGCTAGGTGATAAGACGACGAAGTTAGACACGAAGAACAGGAAGGCCGCGCGAAGGAGCTAGGATGCGGCTGCTTCCCTTTTTCTCTTGCTTGGCTGTGCGCGTTTCCTTCTCCAGCGTATGAAGATGGTGGAGTTAAGGATGGTGATGTGCTGGTGGTTGGTGTCGTGGAGGTGGGCATGGTGGAGGTGGGTGGCCGGTTGGTTGCGCATGGTGCGGGGTGATGTCCATGGCCAGCGAGGAAATGCAGCACTTTGTAAGAAATGTAAAGAAAAGAAGTGGGAGGGAAGGTTTGTTTTTAAAAGTTTTGACCCTCATCAGTCTATTTTTATCTCAGTTTCGTATAAATAATCTTTCGTTATTTAATTCGTGTCGATTTAATCGTATCAAACACGTTAATATCTAATCCTTTAAACGCTATAACTTTCTGAGACGGAAAATCGTTACGTTATAACATTATAACGTTGTTTCGTACGTTAAAAATACACATGCGATCATAACGTCGCTCGAAAATTAATCGTTATCGATTTAATTATCCGAAATATTTTATAGAAAGATTTCGTTCAATGATCGTAATTTTTCAGGCTCAAACCTGTGTCTCAAATGTATAATAACTTTAGCGATGTAACGTTCATCGTTCGTAAATCTTTATTTACGCGTTCGTTACATACGCTTCGTACGTATATTTTTAATCCAATATATATATATTTCAATCACCATATTTGATTTAATTAATCAAATATTTTCTTTCTTTTAAATATATAACCTTTTTGTACGATTTGTTTTAAAAATCGTAACGTTATATATTTGTCTCAAAACTCTCAAATTTTTCGGGTATTACAGTAAGTCTCGTGAGCTGACATAACATAGAAAGACTCCAGCCGTCTTCCTTCCATGACAGGAATACTCCTGCCGTCGTTATGGTAGACTTTGACTTTGGTAGGTCCGAACACCACATGGTATCCACTTATTGTCAGTTGTGAAACTGATAGCAAGTTCTTCGTCATATCAGGTACATAAAAGACATTATCTAAAAGTACCTCTTTGTCGCTAGATCAAGGAACAACCGTCGTCTTGCCAACATGAGCTATTGGCAATTTCGAGTTATTGGCGATGACGACTACGCGCTTTCCTTTATACTTGAACACGTCATGGAGCTTCTCTTTAATTCCCGTCATGTGATTAGAACAACCAGAATTCAAGATGCAATCATGGTTGTAATTAATCGCCTTATCATTGCTGGTAGCTGCAAGTGCCAACTCTTCGTCTGGTTCAATAATACAAGAAGTTGCGATCTCTTCTTCTTCTGTCGTCAGGGATACTTAAAAATCCCATTCTTCCTCAATATTATCTTTGTTTTAACTAGATGAAGCATAATTACCTCTTTTGGACTTCCTCCAACAGTCGCGAGCAAAATGACCCTTCCTTCCGCAGTTTTAGCATTCATCATTTTGACGTCGTCTTTGTCCGTCGCCTTGAGCTCCCCCTCGATGAGATCTTTTCTTGGAATGAGAATTCCTCCAAGTTTACTTCTTTTTCAGCCTCCTTCCTGACGCGGTTGTCCTTTTTGCATCCGTTGAGAGTCTTGGTTGAATTTCTTCTCGGGACCTCTCTTTTTGTTAAAGAGAGTTTTGTCTTCTTCTTTGACCAATACTCCAGACATCTGTTTGTCTAGAGCTTCTTGATTTGCCAAAATACTCTCCAATTCCGTGAGCATCTGCTGAGTTGTCCATTCGTGGGTTGCCGTAACAAGATCATTGAATTCTGATCTTAACCCATGAATAATGATCCTCCTCGTACGAGGATCACTACTGGATCCAATTTAATAATATCTTCACATAAATTTTTCACTTTAGTGAAATACTGGCTTATCGTCAAGTCTCGCTGTAAGGCTGACATAAGCTCATTCTCCAACTGTTGAAGTCTGGCATCATTTGTTTTGGCAAACAAGCTGGCTAGAGTATTCCACGCTTCCTTAGGCGTCTTAATGTCCTTAATTCTTTGTAGAAATTCATCTTCTATAGAGACGGTAAAAGTGAACATCGTCTTACAAGTTTTGACCTTTTATTTCTTAAGGTCGTCCTCCGATTCTTTTGGTGGTGTTGCATCGGGCCCGTCAATAATCTTCCAGAGATTTTGATCGAGGAAGTAAAACTTCATTTTGATGCTTCAAGTGCTGTAGTTGCTGCCGTTTCTCTTCTCGACATTACTGACCGAGCTGTTAATTTCTGTCATGGTGACTCCGTAAAAAAAATTTACTCCACGATGAAAATAGTTTTACTATTACAGTAATATTTTACAATTCCAAATTAAAATGGTAAAAAAATATTTCCTGCTAACAACTTTATTTTTAACAAATAGGTAAAATTTATTTACCGAGTCTGATAAAAATAATATTTCATCAACTGCACACCTCCGACGTGGCTTTGATATCACTTGTTGGAAATTCGGATCGTAGGAATCAAAGTATATCGAGAAATGTAATTCCTATTAGGAGTAAAATATTACAAACTCGTACACTTTATAAAACAACGATACTCTAAATGTGTTTATCACTCACAAATTACACCACATATTTATTTGGATATGTTTTAGGAACTTTACAACAAGAAGTGCCTTACACTTTAACTACTTAAAACTTTACTAAACTTCTTGTTTTTTTTTTCGTTGTATGTTACAAAGGAGATTTGTTCTCCTTATATATGCATTAGGAGTAGTCTATTTGCATAACAAAAAATAAACAACACATGTTTAGTAAGGAAGAGAAGAAGATGAATAGTGATAGGTGATGGACGATGTGGCCGGTGGTATGAGCTTCAACACATAAATGGGAAGTGGATTGTGGAGATGGATTTAGAGGTTTGGAAAGTCTGTGCAGATGCTGCTATTCGAGGAATCTGTTCGAGCAATCCGACGGGTTTAGAACAATGCGCGTTTGGAAAGGATCAAAATCGTGTACTGTTGAGGAGATTTGAAGATGGTCGGTGCACTCTATTTTCATATAGAAGCACTGTTTGTTTCGGACGACCACGAGATGAATCGATAAAGAGAGGCATATACGCACTGTTTGATTGAAGAGCAAAAGTGACGGCCAACGATGATTAGATGGTTAGATTCAGGGGTAGATTTAGGGTTGGGATGATTATTATATTCTTTTAATCTATTATAATAAATGATTGTAATTTATTATTATAATTTATTTTTATATTTTGTCAAAATAAGATCATGATTTGAATTTTTAAACTAATTAATAAAATAAAAAACAATCAATCGATAATTCCCTCGAAAAATTGAAGTTTTCATAAATATTAAGATGACATTATCTTGAATTTCTTTTAATAAATGTTTTGTTTTTTCAAAAAACAAATAGGCTAGTCCCTATGGATCCCAAGAAAGGTCACATCTTTTTACGGGTTGAAGATAGAAAAATTAAAATACCCTTTCAAAAAAAGTTAAGATAATATTTATTTATAAATTTAATGGAAATCATCCGTCATAACTTAATATTTCAAACGATTAAATGGCAATTTTCTCCATGTTTGACAATGCAAGCCATGTTAAACAGTTGCATTTCACGGGACGGAGATAGTAAGAAATGATGATATATATACACAACCAGCTTCTCTAAAGCTCATCCCAAGATGCCCAGGGTCAAATGGTCCAGAAATCCATTGGGCCAATTGATAAAGAAAGTATGATGATCCACTACTAAAGGCTTGTTTGATTGGATTTAAAAGAAGCGTCACATATGATTTGTGACTTATACACTAAGATTTTAAACACTTCTAAAATCAAAATGTTTTTCAACTTTGGTGAAACTTTACTCAAAAGGCTATAAGCTCCTTATAAACGATTTTGTCAACCAGTCATTTCAGCAGAAAAAAATATTACTACTGTTTTGTTCTAAATTAATCGAATTATTTTGATCCGATACGAAAATTTATACATATGTTGAAGTATAATATAATTATCTTTGTGCCCCAGTGAGTGTAGGAGAAAAGAGTGAGAAAAAAGAAAAGAGAAATTACGGTGGAATGAGTTGATGTAATAATATAAAATATGAGTGTTTTGTTAGTTTTGTATGAAAAAACTTTTAAATAAAGTAACATTTTATTTATTTTGGGATGATCCAAATTAAAAAACGTTTCATTTATTTTGAAACGAAATGAATGCAAGTAAGTTATTATGATCAATTTTAAAACACAGACAGACAAACTCTTAGTTATTAGAATTTGGTGCACTCATAACAAAAATGGACAATAGATATAAGGATATGACATATATTTTGTGTGTGTCTATATACAAGGTTAGAGATAATAAACGCATATCGAAGTTAGGATAAAGATTGCAACAATTAGGGTTATAAATGAGTCGAATCAAGCCAAATCGGATATGATTTGAGCTCGACTTGCTTAGAATTTTGTTAGGTTTGGGTTTGGACTCAAGCTTGATTCGAGGCTAATTGAGTCGAGCTTGTCAAACTTGTTTTATAAATAAATAGGCTCGGGTTCGACTCGGCTCGACTCATATACTCATTCAAGCCGAGTTGAGTCAAGTCGAGTTCGAATCGAGCCAAATCTTTTATGAACAAATCGCAATATCTTTAGAATTTAAGTTTAAAAATCATTATTGAAATCGAAATCACTATTTAAAAGCTTAAATTGATTAAAGTTGACACACAAATAACATCTCAATTGACCTTGAATTGGAAAAATCATTTTATTCGGGCACACAATCACCTAATAATAGTTGTATATATATATATAAAGATGTGATAGCTTTTAGGAAAAAATAAATTAATAGGATATTAGAGTTTTATATGAATCTTGAATATAGTGTATATTTTTATAAAAAAATGAATTATAGATGTATATATATAAATACAAGTCTTAAACAACTTATAGTCGAGCCGACTCGATAAACTTATAAATGAACCAGTTCATGAGCGTATCAAACCGGGTCATCGGTGGTTCAGTTTGATTGATTTAATTTCATGATTTTAAAATTAAGCTCAAATTTGGTTCACGAGCTTCATAAATGAAACTCGAGTCGAACCAAGCAGGTTCATAAACTAGTTCGACTAATTTATAATAACAATATAAATAAATCATGGATCTCTCTTCTGTTATCAATTAATTTTAAAAATAAACCTCATATTTTTACAATAACATAGTCTAAAAAGGTTAAAAGCCACATCTTTAAATAAAAATATACTGTGATCCGTAGGAAAACAGGCAAAACGTTTGAAAAAGAAAAAGGAAATAAGAGGGGAAAAAAGACACGGTTACACCGATCCTGGGGTCAGGAGAGCTAATGAAAATGGACCACCAAGCACAAGCAACAAAATGAATCTAATCTAAAAGCATAGGTGAAAAATAACAAAAGGTCCATGGCAATATACAAGTTCTCATGAACATGTGTTGTACCAAAGTGCCCTAGCTAGTAGCAACCGTAGCTTTTGATTCTAGCAGGAAACCTTTGACACGACTCAAGCAAGAGCATCGTCTTCATTTGGGAAAGTGCATTTGTGATTCAAATCCTATAAATCCACGACGAGGCCTTTCGGAAAATGTATATATGGTCTTATGTTTATTTGAATTTGTATGTATAGGCTTTGAATGTACAAGTCGATGCCAAGGCTGTTCCGTAACCAAGTGAGACTGCATGCCCTTTTCGTTCCGATTAGGTTTGTAGTATGCACTTCTTACATTCAGCTAGCTGAGTAAAAGGAGGTCGACTAATACTTAAACTCCATTCTGAACTTTATCACTTTCATAGCAAACTATGATATCTTGATATGGACGTTCATTCATTACCTTGATTGAAATTGCAAGAGTCTCAAGGAATGTACAATATTCCAATGGATTTGCTTCTCTATTTTCTAAAACATTCTCAAAGGAAAATGTAGTCAGCACCCAATAAATCAAGGAAACCATTTAATCAAGCATCGCAAATCGATCAATCTAATGGCTAAACCCAATGAGAGTACAAAGCCTATCATTAGATTTGATTCCTTTACGTGCGGATGGATCCTTGGGCTGCTTATCATTGGTGTACCACCACGATGGTATTTGCTTGTCAATTTTGGTAGATGAGTTCTCTTCGAGAGCGCATAATCGCATATAAGAATTGGGTTTGAGGTCTTTCCTTATGGCCTATGGTATTGTTTTTGTTTCACTTATTAATGAAAAAGAAATATTTGTTTTTAATTTATATTTTTGAAACGGATAAAACAAAAATAAAAATCAAAAATTAAAAAAAATCATTTTTGTTTTCTGTTTCATATGAATATAATATTCAAGATTTTATTTATAAAAAATTATTTAATTTTATAAAATAATTTTGATTTTTATTATTAATTTTTTATTTTTATAATCGATTTTAATTTTCATAAATTTAAACACCGGTGTAATATCAAACAACACAATGGATCAAACCCATCGTGCATCCTGTAAATATATACTGATGGCTGACCAATGCAAAAACCAATTTATATGCATGTGGGGCAAATGAGGCCCAAAGTTCCGTATATGGTATTCACAAGATGAGTTTCCAAATTAGAAGCATCAAGAGTGCCATGTGAAAGAACAGTTCTCCCCACCACCGGCATATATTGCATTCCAATAATTAGCCCTTAGTGGGTTTGGCAATCTTCAACCTTAGTTAGAGCAAGTTAGAGCATATATAGATAAAATTTTAATTTGATCATGAATAATTTTATTTAGATAAATTATAAACAAGTTGGTTCAATGAAAGACAAGCTATAATTTGTCTTTCATATGTATCAATGGATAGGAAGAGGCCGGCCACATAGGTTTTTGAGATTCTTATGTCTTGCTTTGGGATTTGTAAATTAAATTTCATGAGTTGTTATAAAATATCTTTGTTATTTTCATTGTTATATATAACACATGATTTAACATATGTCAAAATTTAGCATGTAAAACCATGATCATTAGAGTGTGATTTTTTTTACCTCTAATCTCTAGATACATTTTAACTATGATCATCCATTTAACTAGTGCATTGGACATGGCGTTACTCCACACATATATGATCAGTGATCCTCAACCAACAGATACTTCTCATGAAAAAATGAAGTGAGGCCCATCATGGTTGAAAGATCATGAGCCTCATGCCATCCTGCTAGTGTGCACTTCTTTATTGGACTCTAAATATGAGGTCTCTATCAATCCGTTGAATTGACAAGATATTGAGTCCATGTTTCAAATAAACCATGCATCATAAAATCATGAATAAAAGGATTTAGAAACTCAAAAGTGTTTGTCATAATTTCAGACTTCGAACCTCAGCTATCATAAAAAAAAAAAAAAATTTCAAGTTTAAATCTAACTGGTTGTTCTTTGCTTTAAAGGAAGACACATTTCGTTGCAAGGGATATATACAAGTTGTAGATATGAAATCGGACATGATAGGCTTTGATCAAAATTGGTCCTAACAATTGCTAGTAGAGCTTAGATGTGGCATTTGGTTGTCTTCTAAGTATGATTCTATGAATGAGATGGGGAGAGAGTGTGGAGGGATGAAAACATAGATTAGTTTGGGGATACATATTGCCTATAAAAATGGTTTGGGGGATTCTTTATTTTCATTGTCACAAGTTACCTAGTCGGTGGGTACTTGGCCAAATTTAATCAAGCTACCAACATCAAGGATCTGGATAATAATTCTATGTCATCACAATGAGGTAAACATTATTTTTTTCTTTCGATAAGACAATGAGGTAAACATTCATTCCTTTGTTGCGAGAGTTTCTAAAGGAATCCAGCCCCAGATGGGCACAACATAGTGAATCGGTAGTAAACATGTACGGCCCTGTTGCTATACGTTTTTGTTTTTGAGTTTTTGTTTTTTCGTTTCAGTGATCAACGAAATACATACCTTACATATTATTCTTTATTTGTTAATTAATGAAACGAAAAATCAGAAAACTACATTAGTTTTTTCAAATTCTATTTTGTGTTTCATTTGGACGAAATTTGAAATCACTCCTTACAAAAAATATCATACTTATTTTCATACAGTTTTTTTAAAAATTTTGTTGATGATTTTAATATTTTTTTCTTAATAATTCTGAGCAACACTATCAAACAATATTTTTTTGTGACAACTCCCTTTTGGTGTCGAACTTATTTCCAACGACGTACCACATAAGATTGTTTATTCCCATAATATCTCTCTCTTATTATTTTATACAAAACAATTTCCTTATTAATTTGATTTATTTTTGGGCGGAAAAGAAAAATAAGAGTGATCAAGATAACACAATTCAAGCCATAAATATAATTTGATGACCTTTTTAAAACATTTAAACATTTTTAGATAAATTATCTAAGTTTCCAACTATATATTACTATTTTCTAAAACTCAAAATATAAGGTATAATTAATAGTTCCTTTTTAACTAAAATAGAGTTTTTCCATGACTGCGGGAACCAAGTTATTTGTGGAGCAGTGCCCAAAGACAGCTGATGAGGTTGAAGAAATATCACATATTCCATATGCAAGTGTAGTTGATAGTTGTATGTATGTTATGGTTAGCATTCGACCTGATATTGTCCATGGAGTGGGAGTGTTGAGTCGATACATGTCAAATCCTAACAAGGAGCATTGATCAATCGTGAATAGAGTTCTCACGTATCTTCGAGGAACTTTAGATTATCTGTTTTGTTTTAAGGGTTCGTATAGTGGGAACAATCTTCGGTTAGAAGGCTATGTTGATGCTTATTGGGATGTGACATTGATAGTAGAAGGTCAAACAGTGAGCTCATTTTCATCTTGTTTGGTACAGCTATGAGTTGGATGAGTAGAATATAGAGTATTGTAGCACTATCGTCGACAGAAGTTGAGTATATGCCTTTGACTCATATCAATGAGGAAGCTAAATGTGGTTACGAAAACTGAGTAGTGAGCTTGGTTTTCATGTAAAATCAGTGAAAGTGAAATGTGACAATCAAGGAGCTCTTTATTTGATTAGAAACCCGGCTTATCATTCTTATACTAAGTATATCATTTCTTGACATTCAATATCATTTCATTCGTGAAAAAGTCGAGAAGAAAGTGGTACTTTTGGAAAAAATTGACACGGCTTTAAACAGTGCGGATTTCTTGACTAAAACAATTAAGCATTCAAAGTTCAGTCGGTACGCAATTGAGGTTGGATCGAAGTGTGTGACTGTTGGGATGACATCCATTAGTGTAAGTATTCAACACCTGAGAGAGTATTTAGTTTGTCAACTAGTTCATGTCCCCGACAGATCTGCACTAAACGGGATATCCAATATAATGTAAACCCATGTTTATGTTATTATGTGGAAAAAAAAAAACAGCATAAAGGAGTAGAAAGTTGGAGGTGTTACGCATGGATCGTGCATATGGAGAATGGGTCGTGTGGGCCGTGCCGAGTTATCTTGTTTTTAGGGTTTTTTCTCCTTTTAATTTGGATATATCCACTCATTCCAGCCTCAAACCAGAAGGATCAACCACTGTCTTGTCTCACTTGCTCTGGATTACCTCCTTCTCCTAGCTCTCCTCCATTTTTCTTTGCTCTTCCTCTCTTCCATTCCTGTTTGTCTCTCTTGTGGCTGGCCATGGATCATCAACGGTCGTCACCCTCTCTCAAGGATCACAGCAGCTGGGGATACATCGTGGCAATAGCTGGGAACGTGAAGGAAGAGGGAAGGGAGCTCGGCGCATAAAAACCATCCAAGGAAGCAATTAAGTCGAGATTCACAACCAAGGAAAACGAGCTTCTAAACAAACCCGACGAGAGGGTGAGCTTGCTAAACTCATAGCTTAACGTCATATGGGTCATTTATAGCTAAATAACGAAAGAAACGACAAGGAAAACAAGCCATGGATGATTGAAATGTGAATTTGAACCAAAAGACAAGTTATGCTTGTGAGACCCCGAAACCTAAGGTTTTACTTCTCAAACAAGCCCAAAACTAGACAAACATGATAAGAACTAGGTAAATATTATAGTTATGGAGTTTTAGATCATTTGGAATTGAAACGGATATGAAAAACGTGACTTTGGGTTTGTCCGTTCTTGGACAGCTTTAACGTCCGAAATTAGAATGCATTGTGACCATAGTTAAAGCCTGATTCAGCCAATGAATTTTGAAACAAAGTTGTAGAGGACTTTCTTAGGTTTCCAATAAATCAAGAACCACTCAATTTGGTTAAGAAACGAGAAAGTAATGCATATTTAAATTTATCACAGGAAACCAAAAATCTGAACCCGAGAACACTGCCTGAATTCTGGCAAAAGGCTCACGGGCTTGAGCCTCCCTACCTCACGCCCGTGACCTACCTGGAACAGTCCAGGAAAGGTTTTTCAATGTATTTTATACGCCATATCAATCCATATACGTATTATGACTGTTAAGATACAGTATTCGGACAAGAAAACATGGAAACTTATGTGATTAATCGTACGTAGAGCAAAAAAGGATTTAGTTTGAATAAAAATACGTAACAGCTTATGTATTTGTATAACATACGTGATTATGTAGTAACAATAAAACATATGAAAGAATACGGAGGAAATAGTATACATACTTATGGATGTATAATATATACGAATATGTAGTAATAACGGAATATACGTAAAGAATACGTAATAACGTACGGATCGTATTTGTACTAATGCAGGAACTGGAAAAATGATTTGATTTCACGAGTTAAAGTAAACAAACCAAGAACCTGTCAACAAGGTAACGTTTAGATTCCTGATTTGGATGACGATACATGTTAATATAGTAGTTGTATATTAATGCGTGGTGGGTAGTTTTGTCCTATGCGCTGTGTTATGCAGTGCTGTGTTATGTTTGTATTTTCGTCTTATTGTATGATTGTGTGATAGCGTTTGTACCTTATCGCAGTTCATGATAACCTAACCCTGATAGTCCTAATGCTAGGGTTTGGGTAAGTTTTTCTCCGTTAATCCCGTACATTATATGAATGTGATAAAGATAAGTGCTAGATTTACAAGGTTTGGCATACGATAATGGAGAAAAGGTTAGGGTAAATACAAGTTAATCCTATAAATGATGTCATATTAAAGATGAAAACATAAGAAAACCTTTTGTGCTGTAAAGCCAAAAAAAATCATTTTATAATAGGAATGACATGGATTGTGTTTGTGATTCCTAATAAATCAACCTAACAAAAAGAAAATGAATCAGGACATCCAAGATAGAGGATTATGTGATTTTTTCTTTGCTTGATGAAATTTTACCTTTATGACATGGGTTATAACAGAAGTGATAATTTTCATCTTATTCAATGTTTTTTTCTTAATCATCTTATTTGATAAACAATTATAAAGGGGAAAAAAACAACAATGACAAAAAACACTACTCAAAATGGTGTTTGTGACTCTTGCAGCACCTTGTTGATTATCTTTTACAGCATAAAAGATAAGCCTTATATATATAACCCATGTAATCAAATATGATATGAATTGCAATTCCTGTTTCACAATGTGGTTTTCCACTAAGATTTTTGATGGTGTTGTGATTTTTTTTTTCCCGATATTCGAATTTTTTACGTAAATGAATGTGTCGTATGTTGTTTTTTCTCGTGATCTAATATTTTTAATTTTTTCAAAGTTTATGTCACCTCTATTCAGGAAAACAAGAGCAACTCTACGCAGTTGTCATTTGTAATGCCATTTGCAAAATTGACTATCGAAATGAAAAAAACATTTTACACATCCTTGTCAAATGAGTTGTAAAAAAATTTACAATGTCATTGCATTTTTTTTTTTCAAATTTGATAAATAAAATAACATTAGCATATGACATATCATTTTGTATCAGAAAATTATCCTAAGATACATAGTTTATAAATTATTTCCTAAATCATACAACACGCTAAAATAATTTCTCTTTGATACAGTTTCAATTTTTCCCAAAACAAACGGACGTCGTTTTTCGTAACCGTCTCCTTTTTCATTGCGTATTATCAAAACGGAGGTTTTTCATCAGATTTCTCATTCGAAATCAATGATAATCGTCGTGATTATCAAGGAATTTTGTTCATGATTATCACCGTCATAGTGATCATCATCGTTGGTCCTGTTTCAATGGATGAAAAGATCATTTTTGTTTGTACATTTGGTACTATATCTTGTTCATTTTTATACCATTCAGATTTTGATTTTCAACATGTTGTTGACAAGATACGAGATCGTTTCAAAATTTCCTCATCGAATAAATTCAGTTTGTATTATTCAATTTTAGATCATGATCGATGCTTATTGAATGATCAAGTGGATTTGGTATGTTGTTTGAGCTCTCGAAATGCCTTCATTTATCATCAATTAATGTGAATGTTGAGTGCAGTGGAATGGGTTTGGATTCTCATGCTTCGATTATGGTTTCAGAACGTCGAAATGAAACAATGCGTCAGTTTATTTAAACAGGATGCCTAAATTGTTCCAGTGTTTCACAATCTCAAACAGTGCGCTACAACAATGAAACAGAATGCCCGAATTCTTCCAATATTTCATAATCTCAAACAGTGCGTCTGAATAATAAAATAATACGCCTTAAGTAAACATAGTGCGTCTCATTGAAATGCTGATTTATTTTGATATTACACAACAACGCAGTTAAACAGTGCGCCTTTCAGAATATAAAACAGTGAACCTAAATCAAACAACGCTAATTAATAGTGCGTCCAATAGAATATTAATCACTGCATTTTCTAACAATCAAATCAATCATTTAACACATACGAACGGGAAAATTGAACAAGACACGCTAAATTTATTGTTAAGACGCTCTGTTTGTTTTTTATTTTATCAAATCAAATATACCTAATTTGAAATCATTTCATTCGAATTCATGCATGCATTCATGTTCTTATCAATTGATTTCAGTTTTATTTTTAAAATTTTAACCGTAATACCCTTATTTATCAATTTCACTTTTTTTTGTTTGAATTTGTTGTTAGAAACAAAACGTCGTTTGCGATTGTTGAGTTGAATTGAATTCAAGAGTCGATTTGAGTTAGATTTCGATTTTCGATTTGGAATGAGAGACGGTTCGTCTTCAGTGCGTCTTTGTGTTTTTTTGTGGGACTGGGTGGTTTTGATTTGGGTAACTAAAAATTAGGGATTTTTACGCAAAACTATAAAAACTTGAAAAAAAATATCAAAAAGATACACAAGGAATCTAAATTCCAAAAACATACAATTCATACATCTCATTTAAATCCCTAAACTTATTTTCATCTCCATCCCAACCTCTACCATCACCCAACCGCCGTCGGGTTCTTCACTGAAATCCGGCCACCGTTGTTGGAATCTTGGCCGGAATTCCACCACCTCGTCGGGGACCTGCCAGAATCCGACCACCTCGTCTGAGACCTCACTGTAATCCGACCACCTGGTCGGAGACATCGTTGGAATCCGGCCACCTCGTCGGAACAGAACGTCACTTAACTCAGGCTTTCTGTTTCGAACAGGACGTCACTTTACTCAGGCGCTCTGTTTCGAAACAGGGCATCACTTTACTCAGGTGTTCTGTTTCGAAACAAGACGCCTGAAGGAAAAAATAGAGCGTCTGAAGGGAAAAAATATTTTAATTCACATGCTGCACTACAAAAAAAATTCTAATGATGAAGAAAACAATGTCAAGAAAACATAAAGTTTTTATAACAAAATCGTTTAACATTTGATAAACATCGTTCCTCTCACACATTACATTGAACACCTTCCTTGCATCCTCCACCGTCCACATTTCCCATATAAATCCACTTGAAAATCCCATGAACCTATCAAACATTTGATCGTAGAGATGTGTTGCGATCAATGAAACTGACTTATAGCAAGAATCCTTACGGTTATGGCTCACTTGAAAAGACTGACTGATCAGAAGAGTGCTTGAGCTTTATCATGCACCTGGGACTACTATTGTCGAGCACGGAGACGTGACGACGGAGACGACGGAAGGAGACAAGAGGGGCCAAGAGCGAAGAGGACGGATGTGGAGGCGGAAAGGTCGGAGAAGGAGAATGGGAGCAGGAGGAGAAAGATGAGATTGTCGGAGGAGGAGAGAGAAACATTCAAATTGTATGTTTTGGGAATTAAAATCCTCCATGGATATTTTTGGAATTAATTTCCCAAAACTGTATGTTTACGTAATTTTCTGTAAAAATTATAATGGAAATACATTATTTTCACGACTCTATGGGTCTGGGATTTTTTTTTTATTTTTTTATAGTTTTTGTGAAATTTTCTTTTTTGTACCAACTCCTTTATAAAAATCACTTATTTCCTTCATATGACAAGATTATCACGGATATAACGTCCAACACATTTTTCACCTACAGTCACTATTTGGGTTGCAAAAAATTAAATTCCTTTCATCCCAAATTAATTATTAATGTTTTTTTATTAGGTTGTTCAAATATATAGGAAGTATTGATTTATGTGAATTTTTTTATTTTCATATAATAAAACTATCAAAAACATCCTTATTTTATCATAGTGATCCATATCACTATCATTTTTTTTCTCTTTGAGAAAAATTCCAAAGGCAAATTAGACAAAAACATCCAATATAAGTTTTCCTTACGTTTTGATACCCATTCCGTTTTTATAATTTACAATCTCCTTGTTTGCAGTTCACAAATCCCTCGTTTACCGTTCACAGACACTTTGTTTGCAGTTCACAAACTCCTCATTTACAGTTCACGGATATTTTGTTTGTAATTCATAAATCCAAATAGATACTAAACTATAAAAAAAAACTTATCTTAAATATTTTTAATCAATTCATCCCATTCCAAACTCAATTTTCATGTATCCGGCCTAAAAAGCTACTTTTCCTCGACCTCCTCTTCGTAGCATAATCCTAGCACACTACTGCTAGAAACCAAATAACCCACAGAAGCCCCAAAAAGGACCAGAGAAAGAGATT
>JAOVYX010021728.1:0-15425 GCA_035668315.1 Drosera spatulata
TTAAGGCACTTTAATGTTCGTTTACGTCCAAATCTCGAAACCAAAGGCACCCGAGCCTCACTCCCTTCATCATCTACCTATCACCATCCCTCTGGACATGTTGGTAGCCGAAAAACATCGCCGGAATCTCTGGTTTCGTCGAAAAGTTGTTATTTTATGGTTTTCTCGGTTTATGCATAACATCCTTGCGCATGGTCATGCTAATCTTCTCTGCATCGTTCCAGCTTATCAAACCATCCTTGATGATCGTCGGAAAGGTGGCAACAGAGTCCGGGACAATGGCGTCGTGAGGGCAACAAGGCAACAGGAAGATCCCCGCGCGGCTGTCTCCTTTCATCGCGGTTGTGGTGGCTGTCTCTGAGCTCGGCGTTTGTCCTCCGGCTGCTTGGAAGGTTTAACGACGCAGCCTGGCGGTCATCAAAGGTCCAATGATGATGATGATGGCAGCGGCGAAGTGGTGGCGGTGTTCGCCTCAACTGAACAAGGCGATGGGCGCGAAGAAGGATCATGATGGCGCGGCTTCTTTCTCCCTTTTCCTTGCTGCGAATCCTTCTCCAGTTTATGAGGTTGATAATGCGGTTGGTGAAGAAAGCTAGTGGCGGTCGTGGTGGAGGGTGTCAGATGGGTGCGTGGTGACGGGAGCCGTGAATGGTAGTGGTTCGAATGGTGCTCAGTGAGTGCAGCAACAAAACAAATGGAAAAGTGGAGGGAAAGTGCTTTCAAATTATTTGGTCCTTCGTCAGTCTATTTTTATCTCAATTTCGTAATATTAATCTTTCGTTAATTAATTCGTGTCGATTTAATTATACCAAAAACGTTAATATCGTAATCCTTTTAACGATATAACTTTTTTAGACTAAAAACCGTTACGTTATAATATTATAACGTTGATTCGTTCGTTATAAATAAACATGCGATCATATCGTCTCTCGATAATTAATCGTTGTCGATTTAATTATCCCAAATATTTTATAATAATATTTCGTTCAATCATCTCAAATTTTCAGGCTTAAATATGTGTCTCAAATGTATAATAACTTTAACGATTTAACGTTCATTGTTCATAACTTTTATTTAAGCGTTCGTTGCATACGCTTCGTATGTATATTTTAATCCAAAATATATTTTTAAATTCGACAAATTGTTGGGTTATTACAGATTGTAACTGAATTCGTAATAGTCAAAATAGCATGAATGGAAACATCACATGTAGTTTTCTTGACTCTTTATATATTTAAACCCGTTTGATTTGTTTAGTCTTAACATGAAGCGGATTCGTGACGACATAACGTCGCATGTTACATGACGTGGATCTCGGGGCGTAATATATCCATTGTCGAAAATCACAAAGTATATGATGCCTTTATATATTATGAAGAAGGCGAAGCCTCGACGATCTTATTTGATTCCAAAATCATGAAGAAGAATCAAGTCGTGAAGTATTATTATGGAGAGCATAGACACGAGGGAAGAAGTACCTAGAGGTTCAAAAGAGAAAAAAACATAGAGGTCTTCAGATCATTGAATCAGCTCCTGATTATGTCCTACACTTGATTTCAACTCAGGGTTATTTTCAATACTCTAGTTTTTTTCTGATACTTATTTCCAGAATTTTCAATTAAAGTTGACTTTTGCGACAATTAATTCAGTATTTATTACTCAATAATTTCGAAAGCACTTGTATTCAACTTTGTCACTTCCTTCCCCCATTGTCCTAGCATGTACACCGTTTTAAAATCTAAGATTTAAGATATTTATTTATTGTCATTTTGCCACGAGGCTTAACATAGTATTCAAGATTCATCGAAATAACATCCTTTTCAATGCATTCAATTCTATGACTAAAATGTATTCATCGAATAAATAAATTTATGTCAAACCAAAGAATCAGTGATATTCTTACAAAAATAGAAAATAGTAGTCCCTCGCATCACAAAAAATTCAAATGGTATTGTTTTTAAAAATATTATAAAATATTAATGATAATTTAGATTACATATTTCAATCTAAGATCAGTGATATAATTTTTTTTTTCGTCATTAAGACGACAAACAAACTTTTCAAAATACATATTAAATAATATAATGATTGATAATATTGTTTAAAATATGAGCCGGAGAGAATACTCACTGTAATCTTTTGCTCCATATTAATCGAAGCTCTTTAACTCGATACAAAAACTTATATTTGTTCAGAATTTATATGAATTTTGATATATAAAGAATTTTATTTATGATAACAAAATCTATCAATTAATGAATATATTATAATAAATAAGATTGATTATAAATATTTTTCATAAAAATTTAACGAAAATTGTAATTTGGTACGGGAAAATAAAAAACGATCAGTGATACCAATAAAATATGCGACATGTCAAATTCTTGTCATCACACTATCCACTTTTCACCCACGGGGACCCACATATCCATATATCCTAAAAGTGCCAACCTCAAAACAAAAAAATATCCACTTAATCCCCAAACTACCCCTACATTTTGTGTACACCAGTCATCAATTTCGTACCAAAAATCGTAATTTTCCCCACTCCACCGCCTATGAAAAAGCCCGCAGCAGCCAAATCGGAGTCCTCAATCATTCTCGCACGTGCCCAACAATAGCCTCCGCCGATTTCTCGTCCGCGTTCTTCTCCGTCGGCGGCGTCGGCTCGCAGTTTCTCTCTCTAGAATATTTGGGAATATTCTCTCTCTAGGGTTTCGAGGGCTCTCGATTTCTCCATCGATCGATCTCCGATCTCTGAGATTCTCGGGGATCGCAGAGGGTTTATAAGATTTGTTGAGATTTGGGGAAGATCGAATGGTTCATTTTGCGCGGAGTGGGAGCCATCGATGGCAGCATCCGATGATGAATCCCTTAGATGTTAGGGTTCCAGCGGGGTTCGAAATCGAGGACTCCATCGAGGATGAGCACGGTCCGCTGAACAAGCGCTTGAAGCATCAATCGCCGATTTCTGATCCTCAGGTGCTTTTTTGATTTACTGTGCTTTTTTTTTTTTTTTTTTAATTTTGATTGCTGATGCTGATTTTTTGATTTTTTTTGGGAATTTATGAATGTGATGGCATTTGATTTGTACAGTGTGTGATTGAAAATTAATGATCGGTTGTCTTGGTGATCCTGATTCTGCTGCTTTGTTACTGATGTGATGTTCTGTGAGATTCGAATGGTCGGTTTATGCCATCGGTTTGAAGTTCGTTTTATAGGTTTTTCGGAGGATGCTGACTTCTGAAGGATTGTTTACAATTATAACTTTCGGGGCTAAGTGAATGTGTGCGAAGTTTATCGTGGTCGTAGAACATGCTTGATTGCTGAAAATTAGGATGATGCCAATGTAACTTGTTCCTGACTTCTAGTATTACACTACTTTTACATGCAAGTCATGAGTCCAACCAGTTTTTTTCATGTGTGGAATACGCTGTTCGTCTGGTTGCTTCTGAAGAGCTTTTGTGTCAACTACCATTTTGATTCTTATACTCTTAACTTGTTGATGACTAATCTGCAGTTGAGTACTGGAAATGATTTGTTTACGGTCTCTCCTATGCAATACAATCCACTTGATGAGCCAAGTCCATTGGGACTACGTTTGCGGAAGAGCCCATCACTTCTAGAGATGTTCCAAATGACCCTTTCACAAGGGAAAGCATCGAAACCGGGATATAAAGCTAGCGATAATGTTAACCTGAATCAAAAGAGCTCTGTTAAGAATAGTGCAGGCAACGCTGACAAGCTAAAGGCAGCCAACTTTCCGGTTTCATTATTAAAAATAGGGGATTGGGAGGTAAAATATTTTCCCTGTTCTGCCAAGCATTACTCTCCAACCGACCTTATAAAGCTGCCTTGTATGCTGACCGCTCAGCTCTTTTTTGTTGCTACCAGTATGTTTCCAGGCATGAAGGGGATTTAGTTGCAAAGTGCTATTTCGCGAAACGTAAGCTTGTTTGGGAAATTCTTGATGGTGGTCTGAAAAGTAAGATAGAAATCCAATGGGCAGATATCATGGGTCTGAAAGCAAACATTCCTGAAGATGGACCAGCTACTTTAATTATAGCGGTATGATACTTATGTCAATATGCCCTTGCTCTTGATTTGCTCTTCGTCAAGTGAAATTCTTCATTACCATCAACTGTTTATCTGATTCACCAATGTGAAACTATTGGATGCAGCTGGCACGACAACCACTCTTCTTCAGGGAAACCAATCCACAGCCCAGGAAACACACTTTATGGCAGGCTACTTCAGATTTCTCTAATGGCCATGCCAGCTTACACAGGTAAATTCTTAGCAGCCTAGTTTTGTTCTCTTCTCTTTATCTGCTAAAGGAAACTGATCTTGATCAACTGATCATCAAAAGAACAGACACTCTTTGTGGTTTAAATTTAAATTTTCTTCCTTGTAATTGTCTGTTGCTTCTGTTGATGTGAATGTTTATTGCTTCATTTCTGTATTGTGATCTGAGAAGTCTTTGCTGTGTTGCCATGAAGTAATCACGTTGAAATTATTTATTCTTTGAAGGTTTTTATGTGGTTTACTATCACTTTGTTTGGAAATCAGAGTGCAGTCTATTGAATCTACCAATGTTGCATTCTACAGGCAACACTTTTTGCAGGTTCCAAATGGTCTTCTAAACAAGCATTTTGAGAAATTGATTCAGTCTGATGCGCGCCTTGATTCTTTGAGCCAGCAAGCGGAAATAATTTTGGACTCTCCATTCTTTGAGGCGCCAGGTTCAATTCTCAATGATTCGTCTGAGGTTAACAATCTTGGATTAGACCAAAAGGAAACTGGTATAGGATCTAGCACTTCTGCCTTCCAGGAGGATACTGCATCACCTACGATGTCTACGTCATCTATTCAAACCATGAAGGAAGAAGACATCATTAGCAGGATTTCAGAGAATGTTGCACATGATGCTCCATCTCCGAACTCTGGTACGTCCAATTTCTATGACTTTCATCTGAAATATGAGTAGCTTTGAATTCTATTTTCGTCTTGTTCATTTGGTTTTGTGGGACAACTGTTTCTTATCTAGTCAAAATAGAAATTAAGAGAGGTGACGATAGATATATCGTTGTGCTCTTTTTGACTGCTGTGAGCATTTCAGAGAGAGTCCAATTTTTTTCTAGTTGCATTTTTCAAGGATGAAGTAAAATCACAAGGAAACCACATACAATGACTCCTAAATGTTGGTTGTGATCAGCTCCTTGACCGTCTTATTTATTCAACTTAACCATTGGGCTGCTGATATGGGCACCTGTGTTCCTTAGATTTTGGGATAACTTTTTCCACCTATTGTAACTATGGACTGAATGAATTAGTAAATTCCTTGTTACTCGTGGACATGTGTGCAGGTATGGTGATCAGGCCTTTAACTGGACATTTGCCAAAAACAAAAAACTGGGAGCATTTGATAACGCAAGGGCTTCATCGGTCTATGTCTATGGCTGAACTTGTGAATCATATTGAAAACTGTATTTCGGAAGCAAGCTCCTCCGTCCCACCTGGTCCAGAAAAAGAATCTGAGTCACATAAAGTGCTTAAAAACCTCGCGGACTACCTTCTCAGTGACTCTCAATCTGTTGCGGATTGTTCTGATGAAAGATCCCTCTTGTCACGGGTCAATTCCCTCTGTTGCCTGTTACAGGACACCGATCCAAAACCTCAATTGGAAAATGAACATCAACTCTTTTGCCCCAACACGGAAAACATGCAGCAGAATGCGGCCACATTTGATAGAGACTTTTCTTATGGACATGGACAGGGATATGGCCATGAGCATGGATGTGGACATGATTTGTCGAGCTTCAACCCTGTTCCAACAATGTCTAGGAAAGATTCCTTCAGTGACTCGCTCCTTCATCTACCTCGGATTGCTTCTTTTCCGAAGTTTTTGTTAGACATTTCCGAAGATGAGCTGTTTTAGGTTTGTCTGAGCCGATGACTTCCATCGTCGTATGTCTGACAGGGTGCTAGATTTATGTTGGTTGAACCTGACAATCAGGATTCTGAAATTTGGTTTGATGATGAATCCTGACTGCTTACTGATAGCTTTAGGCTTTTAGCTGTGAGTTTGCGACCCGATATAGGTTACTATCTGCTGTGCAGCTCCTTGGATATAAGACTGAATGTCGTTCTGTGCTGATGCTGAATGTTTTTTTGATGTCGTGTGGTTTCCTGTCGTTGCATCATAAATTTTGTGTATGTTAATATGTCGCACTCGTAATGTTCTACACTGCTGAATACCATTTTTATATTATTTGTTATTTGTGTGAAAATTGATGTCTGCGAGTGATGGATCCTCCTAGTCACAAATCAGACAAACGCATGTCTCTTACATAAAAGAACTGTAATTTAGACTTCAATATTGACCACTAAGCTCAATATATGCGTAAAAATCGAACTGAATCCATATGTGATGGTTACAAATGAAGGAAATCATCTTGGTAGCAAGAAAACCTTAGTCAAAGCAAAAAACGATGATGAATTTCTCGAAACTCGAGCAGTTCCAAGCAGACTTGAAGGTTCTAACCATTCAAAACTGAGTTCATCTATCTTCTAATTCTCACAACATGAATTCATCTCTAAGAAGCCCATATACAGGTTCGTCCTCGAGGAAAGCTGACATGCAAAAGGCAATCGAATGGGCTATCCTGTACACTGTTTCAGGCACCAACTTCACTGGAAACAAAATCACGTCAGGATTCCATACTCATGCAAATGATACATTTAGGATCTTCGCTCTTCACTTCCAGATTACTAGCTTCCGAGCACTCACTATGATACGTATGTCCGCATGATAGAATTGAAACAGCTGGAAGATGCACAGAAGCCGATCCACCTCCCCTTGGTGCAAATACGAGATCCAGCTCACATAAGCAGCATGTGAAACCAACCGGTTGAGCACGAGGCTCGCTGAAACCTGCAGCATGCCATAGTTTACAATCAAATGTGTGTTGGATATCTTGACATCGATCATGGATTCAGCCATGGTCGCCACAACAGAGAAACAGCAAACTGATCATGGAAGCTCACTGTAAACAATGGAAACAGGAAAAAAAAGAAACATACCATCCCATGTTATGTGATGCTCATCTGCCTTGAACCCAGATGATTCTCTAATTTTTTTCAGAATTTGTCGCATAGCAGAAGCCTCAGCTTTTTCCTTCCCTTTTGAAGTAACTCCTGCAGCAGACAGGACTGCAGCTGCCTCCTCCAACATTTTTAATTGAAAATCTGCGGATTGCACTCTCTCCAACATTTTTAATCGCAACTCTGACTTTCTAACACCAGAATCCAGTTTCAGAGGTGGATTTTCCGAGGAATTGAAAGACACCTTTTCAGCTCCAGGATCTTGTGGATTAACCTGACCAGTGCTCCATGTTGAGAATTTTGATGAGCTAGCTGAACCCTGAGGCTGTGGACAAGGAACTGCAGATTCCTTCAACTTGGAGGCGGTCGCCCGCTTTGATGAGCTAGCTGAACTCCTTGACTTGGCTGCTTGATATGAAGAGTGTGGTCTATCCTTTGTTTTCTTTGACTGATTAGGTGGCTTTGCTGAAGCTGAAGCCTCCGGCTTTCCTTTCCCCTCAGATGATCGTGCTGTAAGCTTCTTCACCCCAGTTTTCTCAAGGCTTGCTGTAGGGTTTACCCCAAGCTGCATTGAGTTACTGGTCTGAGCTTCCTTTTGTTGATCCACGAGTCTATTCTTAGTTCCAGAGACTTCCATTTCCGGCAAACCAAGCACCCTAGAATGAGGTTCATTCCTCACAAAGCTCGACTGAGTCTCATTGGACGTGTATTGGATTGAAGAGAGCTGATTGAAAGCAGTGTTGGTCATTTGAAGCTGCCCAACATTACCTACACCAACAACATTTCCATCATGAACTTCACTGTAAAAAGCCACCGGAAAATCACTTTGTTGCATTCTGGGGTATGCCTCTTTACTAATACTTCCTCCGCCAACATGGTCACTTGAAGAGAGCTGATGCAAAGCAGCATCGGTCACTTGAAGTCTCCCAAAATGATCGACACCAACAGCATTACCATCATGAATGCCACTGTAAAAAGTCATTGGAAAATCACTTTGGTGCATTCTGGAGTATGCCTCATTACTAATGCTATTAACTGTTCCACCATTGGTTCCCCCGCCAACATGGTTACTTGAAGACAGCTGATGCACAGCACTATCGTGCACTTGAAGCCGTCCAACATGGTCGAAACCAACAGCATTACCATCATGAATGCCACTGTAAAAATCCATCGGAAAATCACTTTGCTGCATTCTGGAGTATGCCTCATTACTGGCAGTTCTATCATTGGTTCCACCGCCAACATGGTCACTTGAAGAGAACTGATGCAAAGCAGCATCAATCGCTTGAAGCCGCCCAACATGGTCCACACCAACAGCATTTCCGTCATGATTGCTACCGTAAAAAGCCATTGGAACTTGCATTCTGGAGTATGCCTCATTACTAATACTACCAGCAGTTTCAACGTTAGTTCCTCCACCAAACTGATCCCTTGTAAGAAACTGGCCAGTCTGATCCACCTCTATCATACCGGAATCACCAAGAAAGACACCCTGATGAACATTCAAAAGTCCCTGGCCCTGCCTCCAACCATCACTAGGAGGATAACCTAGAAGGTTGAGATCTGGATGGCCATAAGCCATGCCATTAGCAGGAGGAGCCACTTCACTGACGTTGAGATCAGCACGGTCACCTCCGACAGAAGCGTTATCACTCAAGAGGTCCAAGAGTTCTTTCTCCGCTCCACGGGTTCCCGGTTCTTGGACCTGAGAGAAGAATGCCGGGAGCCATACTCCTCCGCCCGGGTTCGCATCACCTCCCTCCATCAGAACCACCCTTAAACACCTACCTACAAAGCAACCATTCATGATTCAACAACAAAAACCCTCAAACCAATGCCCAAGAATCTCTCAAAACAACACAACAACGATTTCCATCTTCTTGTTCCACCAAAATCAATCTCAACTCAAATACACCCAATTCGCAATCCACACAAAACCCTCGACAACCACAACTACAACTACGATGTCAGAACAATCAAATGACAATCACCATTGCAAGCACAGAAAACAATAGCAACAACAACTAATCAGTTCAATCCAAAATAATCAATCTCACATCTCGATTTCGGAACCACAGCGGAATCCGATCACTAGAACAAGAATCGAACTCGAAATTCGCGATTATCAAGTAGTATCAACCACTAGAACACGTTTAACATGGCATCATCATCATCGACGACGGAAATGGTACGAAAATCGAAATGCGATTACCTTTCGATTAGGGTTTTGGGGATTCGAAAGTTGCGCAATGAGGAGACTGCTTCAGTGGGGGAAGTGATCGTGAGAGAGAGAGAGGAGGCGGCGAGTGTTTGGGTGTTGCCTTTTAAAGGTTTTGGTATCTCTGGAATGAGAATCGATAGCATAGGGTTTCAACTCACCAAATATCTCAAATTTGGTTATAAAGATTTTTTCCCGACACCAAATTAATTATAATGATAAATATTTTTTTATATTTTAATTGTATTGTACAATGCTTGGATGATTTTTTTATAATGTTTATTATCAATTAATCATGTTTTAATCTTATTTATTATTTAATCATAATAATTTTATCAATTATTAATTAATTATCTTTTTTGTGATTCTTTTTAATATCTAATTTCCAAAAGCTTTTTTTTTTTTTTTTTCAATCCATTCAAATATCTTCCTAAAAAAATCTTTTTTTTTTCTCTCAACCCGATGAAGGGAAAACCCAACTCCAATAGAGAATCCCTCAAATTCTCGTGATCAAATCTCAGTCGTTGACGGCGGAAGATCTCAATTCTTCGACGGCGATGATAGGGCCGACGCCGAAGACGACGAGTCAATTGGCGTCGGAGAAGCCGGCGCAAGAGGCTCTGAACCCAAACAAACCACAGGTTGTTTGTTGAATTTGTTCGTCGCGATTTCGTTATGATTCGATGTTTTTGAATTTTGATTTGTGTATCATGATTGACCTAATTTCTTTGGATTCGATGTTGATGATGCTTGTGGTTTTGGTGATGATCGAGGATTTGGTGACGGTGTCGAGGCATATTGAGAAGGGGCATGCACTGTTTTCCTTGATAGACGTACTCTTTATGATAAAAAACGTATTGTTTTTCACGAAAGGTGTAGTGTATTTGATTTTGACCTATGTATTATTTTATTATCAATTAAAATGATGTATTGTATTTGATTTATTTTTTAATTGTGAATGCATTGTTTGGAAGCATTGTTGCTGGCGACGGCAACACTATGACGAAAAGAGTTGTCGAAGGGTTACGATTTGTCATCCAAGGATGAATGCACTGTTGGTGGGGGCGACACGGGGTGTCGACGAGAATTGTCCAAGAATTAGATTAGAATTTTATTATATTGTTTTTTTTTTGTTAATGTAATTGATTGATAAAATATTTTATTTATTAAATCAAAAGATGTCAAATCAGAACATAAATTATGATTGTGATTGATTAATAAAAAAATCTTTTATATAATTTATTGATAAATAAGTTGAAAAAAATAACCTATTAATAATTTTCTTATATTTATATGATGAATATGAATTATAACAATGAGGTTTGACGATTGAGGCGATGGTTCGATGAAACAATAGAGGTGGTTTTTATGACAAAGGGTATTTGATGGTCAGGCGTATTATTATTTTAGGACATTAAATTATTGTTGTATTTTATTTGTAACATTTTTTTCTTTAATCAATTTCAATTTATTTATAATATTTTTATTTCTTTTATCGGTAAAGTGTTTACGTTACAAAAAACAGTCAACTAGGAACAATCTTCATATTTTTTTACATCAAAAAAATGAGTTGTGAAGATTGCTTCGCAGTAGTTGGTTGAGTTTTACCGGACAAACACTAACCCTTCTTTTATTTATTAATCAATTTATATTAACATAATCAAAATATCTCATCATCTACTTCCTCCTACTCTCTCATTTTTTCTCCTAAATCTCACTCACAATTCACTTTCATTTAAAAAAATTTTTTATTCATCAAATTTCATAAAAATTATGTATAAAGAAGGCAATACTTCTGACCAAATGTAGCGTTTTTCCTTTTGACCATTGATGTACTAGAATTTTTTGACGAATCCATAAGGTGACGTGTGAAAAATATATGTACGGTTTCATCAGGCTAACAAATAAGAGAAGGTAGTCTTGATATACAGAAGGTATATATATCAGAAGAAAAGAAAAGTCCAGCTACTATATACATGAAAGGGATTCAAAGCTGTCGAATAGAGACACGACGTTCTGTCATTCATCTTCCATCATTTCAATCTCGTTGATGCTGGATCAGGAAGTAGATGGTGGGTGAATAATTGTATCTGGCAGCATGGCCACTGTCACAACGAAATACTCGCAGCCGACAGGGAGACCATAAGGGTTTGATGCTGATCCTGAATTCAAGGAAGTCACCATGTTAGATGTCAAGCTATCTACTTGATCTCCCCGGTTAAGCTCCAGCCTCTTTGGGGCAGGCGGCGATCTCACAGTCTGCCGCTCTATATGCACAATTTGCCCAATAATGTAAGCAGGCCTATCGGGGAGATTGTCAGTGAACAAGGCCACGGATTCTGCAGACAGGTAGTAGTTGGAGCTGTTCTTGCTTATCGCCTCATAATGGCCTGCAGAGTTGAGGACGAAGGCTGCAATCTCATGAACTTCGAAGCGGCCGAACGATAACTTTTCCTTGTTGGCCTGCCAAAAAAAATAAAAAATGAATGCTTGTACTATATAAAAAGGGCATCAATTAGATACCACAAGTTCGTTTCCAATTTCTTGAGAACCTAAGTTCAGTCAGTGACGGCTACGGGAATCACCACAAGCATATGAACTACCAGAAAACCTATTTTCCAAGTAAACATATCCTGTACTGAGAAACTCAAACTAGAAATTAAATTGCATCCAACAGATTTGGACACTGGTCACCAAGATGACTCTCGAACCAACCGGACGGTCCCTGAAAGATATGAGCACAAGTTCATTGCTAGCAAGATGAATCGAAAGCCGTTTTCTCAGACAACTTCAATCAAAAGCCGTTTTTTCAGGCAATCAAGATGGCTTAATCTATATTAGAAATGCAAGTCCACAAGGACTTATTCAAGTGCTGCAAACAGAACCAGCAAACAATGCAAAAGAAAGCACCTGTTTCTCTATTAGCTGCTTATTGTACCAAGATTGAACCTCCTTGTCGCTCTCTTCCAACTTCTTTTTAAGGAGCAGATTTGCAGCTTCAGCTTTTGTGCACTTATCGTGCAGCTCAGTACGTTGCCTTGACAGGATCCCTACTTTATCAGCAAGGACCTTGATACACGCACGGAACTCAGCTGCACCCTTATCTTCATTGTCGTTTACGGGACTGGACAATGCAAGGGATTCGTTAATTGTCAAAACTTGGGAAAATTAATAGTATTCTAGAGAAGACTATCTACCAAAAGATGGAAGATAAAATATGCCTAATATTTCTGCTTACAACGCTGCCTAAGAGAAGGAATTCTGTTCATAGGTTTATCCCACAGGAAGGGACGGTTTCCGTCGAGACAAAAGTGTGTGGCCAACGGATGAGGCTCGTTAATTTGGAAGATGGAAGGGAATATTAAAAGGCATATGAAGGAAAAGAGGTCGATAACTGTTTGGTCAACCATGCATAAGCCCAACAAGAAGTAATATGACAACAGGGAACCATGAAATTCTAAAGCAAGGCACTTACTTGGCCAGTGACTGAGATAACGAGCGCAATGAATCAGCAAAACCAGCTATTGAGCCACAAGAAGTGACACAAGACCGAAATCTTTCAAAAAGACTGCGCATTTTCAGAGAAGAGGAGCGAAGTGCGCTATATTCTAAAGCTCTGCGATCAGCTGAAGAACGGTGAGTTTGTGCTTCTTGCCTTGTTTCATGTAGCGCATTCTCCAAATGAGCACAATTCATCTGTTTAATGAAAAAACAAGATAAGGAGCAAAGAAGCAAGAAATGTGGGGGAAAGGCAGAGATGCTTCAATAAATGACGACTTTAATATACCTGAGACTGATTCAGGCACTCCCTCATAGTTTCCAGTTCACTTCCAAGCCTGGCAACCTCTTCCACTGCTGATTTAAATCTGCTTTCAGTTTCACTTAATTGTTTCTGCTTATCTTCAAGGGCAATCCGTACTTCGAGCGCAATGTTCTCTTTGACACTGGACTGACGTGCTGTCTCAGCTGTAGGCTCAGAACTCGATGAATCTAGAGGCTCGCTGGCAGAACCACCAGTGCCTGTTTTGGCAACCACTTGTCCGACCATCTCAACATCACGCTCCTCCGTAGCAATACCTACCTCCTCATGTGGTTCAATCATCGACGAATCCATATTCGGATTGGCAATCCCAGAAGAGTCTGCCATACTTTCATCAACCCCTTCTCGGGCTTTCGTATCAATAAAATGAGGTGCACAAGAGACGTCTTCTATGTGTTCACCAGGTTGACCCAGAGCAGAAATTTCTGACTTGCAATCTTCTGCCTTATCAGAGCAAGCCACAGTACCGCTAACTGAGAACTTGTGACCATGCATGAACTGATCGGACAACTTCTGCTCCAGCTCCCGTATGCGCTTTTCATAGGATTCATGCAGTCTTAGGCCTTCGCTGAGTTCAGATTGGAGATGTTTTACATACTCATCTTTCAAGTATAATGCCTCGGCTGTTTTCTCTGCAGCATTTTTCAGCTGACTGTCAAGCTTACTATCGTCCATTGATCCATATCCTAATTCAGGACCGAACGAGCAGATTATGGCGATTGCAGATGCAAGTTCAGCTTTCAACTTCGCATTTTCAACTTCCAACTTACTAGTGCCTGAGATTTCCACCAATTCAGAAGCCTCTGAATCATTATTCTCTTGCAGATCTAATTCTTCAAAGCCAGAGCCGCAAGTAGACAAGGACAATGAGCTTCTTGGAGAACCCTGCTTATCAACTTTATATGGCATCCAGACTAAAGACTCGGGTGCATAGCGATCAATATCTGCAATATCAATGTCAAGCAAGCTTGTATCGAAAGGAGCGATATTGACATCACATTGACTAGGAGTGTCAAAGAGTCCCATTAATGCTATCACATCCCTGGGAATATAAGGACTCTGTGCTTTCAGGAACTCCTCTCGTCTCCTCATCTCATTTTCCCTCTTTGCAGCCAGCTTTTCAGCGAAATGTCCTGCTGTGCCCATATAAAGCTTCATACAGGCCTTTCTTCGAACTACTTCGGCAAGACAGGACCGGTATGCTGGACCCAGCCCACGAAGTACTCTTAAGCCTTCAAACTGGACATCCTGCCGCTTTATTGCCTCCGAGAAAGCATTGAATTGTAGACGGATGTCCTTTATGCAATGCTGAATATATGCTATCTTCTGCATGTAACTATGAACAAAGTTGTTCATTTCGTTCTTTTTATTTCCACAGCCTTCAAGTAGATCAGAAATAGCACGGTCGCAAGCTCTCATGGTTGGAAGGTGATTCTTTTCATGGACATAATACATAGGTCCCAAAGCAGAAACTGCATCATGAGGACGGAGCGAGGATGAAAGTTGAGACGTCACACAATCATCAACCAGCTTTTTCACCGTGCTGACATCCTTGCTGTATAAATAGGCAAGCAGTTAAATTTAATTCAAAAAAACCAAAATACAGAAAGCACCAGGTCCATGATATGTACAACAAGCCAGATGGCCGGGAATACACCACATAAGATCCAAGGTCCCAGAATGAACTGAGAGATGTCATGTTCAGGCTCATAAGTGGACAAACCCAACGTCGAAAACTTGAAAGGTTTCTATCAAAGATGCATGATAAACATACTACCATTGTGTAAGCTTCATTTCTAGTTCCAAAAACAGCAATACTAACAGTATATGCTGCCAACAGACGTATCACGTATCAGCTTCAGATGATCTATCCTACATTTCACCTCTCATCTCAAAAAACAAAGCATAAAATTAAGTTCATTCTAATGATAAGAAACAGGTTTGATGAGCCAATCACCCAGATTCTTATGAAATATTAAAACCAAAAACCATTCACATAAATTTTCCACTCTGCGTGAGACTTCAGCGTATAACTATGCATAGATTCAGAGTTCCACAAGTCCAGTGCATTTAAGGCATTATGCCAGCATGATATACGGGGATACATACTCCAGGATATGCTTATCTTACACTAATAATTCTTTGGTACAAGTAGGAAATCACTTGTAATTGCACATTTGTATCGAGAAGGGAGTAGGAACACAAATGACGGTAGCTAACAGCTATAGCTGAGGTAGTTATAAACCAGAATTAGAGGGGGGGGGGGGGGGGGGGTGGGGGGAA